>JACJUM010003085.1:17187535-17245292 GCA_020976665.1 Heortia vitessoides
CAGCGTTCGACATCTGTCTCTCTGGCACTCGAGTGAGAGAGGCGCCCGCGCGGTCAGCCGCTATACAATAATACATTTACATAAATAAAATTAAAACGTTCTTTTAAAAAATGCAACCATTCCATCAGTATTTTCTAATGACGTTGTCACGTTCAACTTTCGACAGTACACCGACTTTACAGACAATCTATTTTTTTAACTTCAGTTTTAAAGCTTGCATTGTGTATTTAGCAGTAAGGCACCTATAGAGTAGAATAGTACATCCCTCTCAGCAGGTATCGTACGTGGAGACTGCCGTAGCCGATAGATGGCGGTATATCCATCCCAAAACAGTGTAGCACAAGTATACAATTAAGGACAAGAGTATTATTATTATTATAAATATACTGAGTTCGTATCCAAATAACATATTTTCAAGAACATCGAAACAACTTTGAAGTTTCCGAAGTTTTAAAGTTTAGTGATTTATAGATTTTATTTTTGAATGTTGATTGTTTTTGGGTTGTGTCTCTTGCAAAAGAGTAACTTGCCGAATTGTATTTATTAGCTGTAGCTTTATATTGTAAAAAGTATATATAAAAGTGAGTAACATAATACTTAAGGCATAATACTCATAACCTTAATGACCCTTCAGAATTTCAAGAATATGCGTAGCATATAGGTCATGAAATTAAGCTTATCTTACACAATAATGGCATAACGTTTAATAGGAAACTATTTACGCGTGCTATCATAATTTTATCAGCAAATAAATGCTTGTTTCTTATGACTTAAGCGGCCAATGGACCACATTTTACGGCCTGGATGTCAGCCCGGAGGGTCGTTTGACATCTGAGAGATGGTTTTCGGAGATCGGCTGCACCTCGGGAAGAAGGGCATCGATTCTGGGTCATCTGGCACTCCCAGGCTGAACGGATCGATGTCATGTGTGGTATTTATCGGAACTTATAATAAATATTCATTGCGATTTCATACTCAGAGATTATTATTTTAAAAAGCATTTGTAAATGTTCCTATGCAATTTTAGAACAACAACAACTTATGCAAGATAACACAAATTAAATAACAATTTTGTAATAAGTTGTTAACACAACACAAGTTAAATAACAATGCTACAATAAGTTGTCAACACAACACAAATTAATAACATTTCTGCAAATAAATCTTTAAGTTGTGTCAGTGTTCGATTTTTGAATTTCGAATTATTCAAAGTTGTTTCGTGATTCTTGCAAAACAGTTGTCGCTTGGTTCTAAAATTGAATAAGATAGAAAATATGATAATTCACAGATATTTACGTGGCCGATTTCAATAACAATTCGACGTCAAGACAATCGAACATGGCTGCCATATAAAGGTGCTTTCGAAAGATCTATTTCATATCGAATCGGTGTAATTAAACAAGTTTTAGGCGCGGCGAGCCAGCAGCACAAACACGCAGTCAACAAGCACTTGCACGTAATCTATGGACTGCCCATCTGTGGGCAACTAACAAATGATTAGACGCTATAATTGGCGGTCAAATATCGAGAGACGGGACCGTTAGCTCGTTATTCGGTTTAACTTGTACAGAATGATTCTATCTATGCTTTATTTATACACATTTGTATTACATTAGTTTAATCAATAAAAGACCTATTTATTAAATAAACCTATTTTAAATCGGCCACTCAATTTCTTTAGGTTTGAAGTCTGAGAAAAAGAGGGAAATTACTTGGTAATGTGACAATATCTTCAAGTCACAAGGTTGACAACGCTTTAGTGATATCCTTGTTGATATTACGAGCGTCTATAGGCTGCAGTGTTGCTTACTATTATGCGGACTGCATGCGTGTTTGACGACCTGGTCGAATAATAAAATCGACAAAGTAATTGTTTATTATGCTTACTTTTTTTTAACTGACGATTGCAATTGACTCTTTTTGGTCGAAATAGATAGATAGACATTATGCATTCAGATTTCTTATATTCCAAGGTTTAAACGACGAACGAACGACGAACGTACGACAAAAGGACGATTCGCATTTTTGTTAAAGTGGTTTTTTAAACCAAGTGGTTAATAGTTAAATAGAATCAGTTAAAACTATCGTTATGTATAATAAATTGTTTGTTCGGGTTGCTTAATGCGTACATTTTGATCCAACTTGAGAGATAGAATAGTTTACATCTCAATAAATAGTCGATATATATTTTTTACGATTAATATATATAATTAAGACAGGACTGCGTCTGTCGGTTCGTCTAATAACAATATAAAACTGAAACATACTGTATGTATTAAGTGATTCTGTTAGCCGTAAGCCGATTACCGGCTCAGCTGATTGTGCTGCCGTAGCGCGACCGCGTCTAATATTTGCCGTTTATGCCCAGACACGATGGGAGGACACGAAAACATCTTGTTCAATCCACATCTATTGCATCGAACTGAAATATTTTTGAGCCCTTGTATTTTTTAGGTAGTTTCAAAATATGTCATTATCACTATCACTATCATCTTCATCATGATATCAGCCGTACCACGTACACTATTGGATTTATACATTTGGGGGTATTTTATATAATTTCGAATTATAAATTTAATTTTTATTGTTCAGATCGAATACCAGTTATATTCTCCTTGGAATTATTAGTTCGATACAAACAAATTAAAACAGTTGTGGACGGTGCGACAATCGCAGATCCGCTCGGAAATGCTTTTGTTGTTCGGAACATGATTGCTTATTGTATACAATGGGACAGTACAATGATGTATGTTAACAAAGCGACGTTCACATGTCACTGACAATTTTGGGAGTATCGTAATTATTCTCGCGACCGAATAAGGCGTAGCTACAATTGTATTTACCAACTTTGCACCCTCGAGTTAAAAATATTTGCCTGTATCGCTCGCTGATAGCGAAACGTGCAAAAAGTGCCGGTTTAAAAGCTACAAATAAAAAGAAACTACAATCTCACGGGTTGTGTGTACAAATGTTTTCGGGATAAAAATATATTATAATCCGATATATAATAGAATATAGTATGTGTATGTTAGAGTATCTAACATACACTAAGAACCTAACCCTGTACCAAGTATGGCGGTATACAGATGGCGGTATATCCATCCTAAACAGTGTAGCTCAAATCTCCGCCATCTATCTGACACCTTAGGCGCTTCTTGCGACAGTAGTATAGAGGGAGGTAGTATTCTACTAAGCCGGTACCTCGCGGCTGTTACATAAAAATTAAATGCTGATAATTAATTCCGTAAGCCGTGAGGTACCGGCAGAGTAGAATAGTACCTATCACGACAGGTGTCGTCTGTCGAAACAGTGCAGCTCAAATGCACAGGTCGGGGGTTGGCGAACCATCACCATCTGCGCTCTGCGATTGCCAACACGCTTGCCCAACGCGGCAATAATGGGCAAAAATCCTCCTTTCCTGGAGTGGCCTATGTCCAGCAGTGGACTTCCAATGGCTGGTATGATGATGAAGAATTAATCCGGTTCAAAAGTATGAAACGTACCGCCTGTTAACTCTATGCACGCCGCCCTACCAACTCTAAAGCGGGCCACTCGGATCTGGCCACAATTATTGCCACAATGGTGCATTGTTTACGCGACACTTCCTGCCGATGAGCGCGCCATCCTGCGAGGGAAATCAACTCGCGCACATTACACGCTTTTCGTTGCACAATTATTGTTATGTAGTACTGGGAAGTCGGCAGACGTCGGGCTCGATTTTCCCTGGTCATAAGGCATTTTCATAGTTCAGACCATTTACCCGCGTAGTTCCAGCATTAATCACCATAACAACCATTCCAAGACAGGCTATATTATATTTATTCTCCTTTGGAAATTGCTTAATAGGAATTTAAGTTGTCAATAAATAGAGACGCAGGAGTTATTTTAATTTGGATCATAGTATTTCATTATCGTCATAGCAGCCATTGGAAATCCACTGCTAGACACAGGCCTCTAAATGAAACAGGGAATCTTACTAATAATTGCCGCACTGCCGCAAGCGTGTTGGCAATCGCAGAGCACAATTTTCGCGACGGGGATGCTGCTGCCCATCCCCGTCCTCTGCATAGTTACACTGCTTCGATAGGATATACTGCTATCTGTCGGTTCTGGTACCTTAATCGCCTCTTACGACACCTGATATAGGTGAGGTACTATTCTACTCTGCCGGTACCACTCGGCGGATGGCTGATGGCTCCACCGGCTGATATGATAAAAGCTTTTATTTACAAATAGCATGTGACTGCTGCCTTCGCTCGCAGAACTAAACACAAACACCAATCGATACATTCACATTAAAAATCGAAATAAATCAAACAAACCAGCAATCAGCGATCGTATATAATTAGAAATCGATTACAAAATCGTTTTTAATTAATTCGATTTTCGGTATCCGATCCGAGATCCTTATCTATTGGATGAAAAACGGACGGGCTACTTTGTGCACTCGACTCGTTTTTGTCCAGTGAAATTGAATATAAAATATGTGCCGAGTATAATATTAATAAGTGTGTGCCGTTAGCAACGATCGTTTCGATAATTGTATAACGTAATAACTGACTGACATAAAAGGAGATTGTTATAGCGGCGAACCAGGAAAAATACTTCCCTCTGTGTCGTAAAGATATATCTCTACATACATCCGGAACAGCGCAGCTCAAATGCAAAAGGGTACGGATGGGCAGCAGCATCCCCGTCGCAAAGCCTCTGGCTACTCTCTATAATATCACATGAGGTAGACCTCGTACAAAGATCGTCTGTATGGGTACCGCACTTTTATCTATTTATATCGCTAATAAAGATAAGAGAGGCAGTGAAATTACCGGGTAATGTGACAAAATATCTTCAAATTATAAGGTCGGCATCGCGATAGTGATATCCTGATAATTCGCGTCTACAGGCTGCGGCAATGCTTTCGATTACGGCGAACTGTATGCTTGTTTGTCGAACTGGTCCAATGAAAAAATTAACCAGCGCGGAAATTATGGGCAACAATCCACCTTTCTTGGCGATAGGTCTATAGCCAATAGTGAAGTTCCCCCAGCTAATTTAACAATTGCCTTGTTGAGATGTAGTTATGTATAAATAATATTAACTAAATTTGGAAATTACATAAGGCTGGTTATGATTTAAGCGTCTTTTTAGGTACATAATAAAAGAAATGTCGAAAACTGAGAAAACCCTTTCGAAATTAACCTAAACAATTTCATTTCCAATCTGATCTGATCCGACGTTTCTAAAATTGTAAAAAAGATATTATTTTATGTCGATGTAGTCTTTTAGCAATTTAGGAGTGCTATATTAAATGTTAGGGCATTCGATAAATATTTTTCAGTGATTCTTAATTCAAAATGATTTATTTCGGAATTAGATCATTGGCTCATCAGCTCAAAATCATCATCGTCATACCAGCCATTAAAAGTCCACTGTTGGACAAAGGTATCCCCAAGAAAGGGGGTATGTTCCCCATAATTGCCGCGCTGGACAAGTGTGTTAGTCTTCTTTACTTTGTCAAAATATTCAGTGTAAATTTCACGTGCAGTTTCCGTTAACTGTGTATGCCGCGTTACGTTAGTAAATATTTAGGGAAGGAAGTGATGTAACAATCGTACAAATGCGCGATCATTTATTATCAATTTTATGCTCCAATATAAAGTAGGAAACGAGCCGTTGTTAATTCTGCACTATTACGTTGGCGTCAGCGCAGGATATTAAACCAGTGGTCCGCAGTTCGATTTCCTACAATCATCACGAGCTACTTCGTTTATACTTCGTTCTTTAGCTGAAGACAGCAGGGCACTTTTCTATCCTGATAGTGTTGTGCTTGGAAATATAATAAAAGATAAAGTGCCTGCGAATTCGTTCTATGTCACACATCTATGATATTACTTTATATATTTACGAAATTTTATTTGGATTAGTTTCACCAATCTTTGAAATTCCAATGCAAACTCGGATCAAGAAACAGTTAAAAAATTAAAAACATTAGATACATATAAATACTTAGATACATGTGCGTATAAACAAGAAATACTTAGAACATCCCGACCCAGAACAAATACAAATTTTTGGGGAACGAACCCACGACCTTTGGCGCACCAGATAAAATCACTACCATCTGCGCAATCGGGCCAGTTATGTTAAGAAATGCAAAAAGTTAAGCTTAACGAATAAAATGGATCATATTCATTATATTTATCTTTTTTAACTTATGTTAGTTTTGTATGACCTTTAAAAGACTGATAGGTTCCTCGAAAGTCCCCATTTCTCAATCTCGCGCAACAATATTCAAAATATCCAACAAACCATGCAATCAGGGTAAACGCGACCGCAGAACGGGCGCGCAGTCGACGGACGGCGCCGAAGGCGTCCGCGCCGGGCCTCGCGCCGAGACGCGGCTATATCACCGCAATGAGTGGTAATGCAAATAAAGCCGCGGGTAGGAAATGCACGTCCGATTGTCACGTGGTACAGGCCATACCATATGGCGATCATAAAACATAATATATACCTATATATGTATGGGTTCTATCCCCACCCAGGTTTGTTCTGTATCTGGGCGTTTAATATATTTCTTTTATATTATATTTGTGAGTCAGTTCGCATAGGTATCCGGTTTGGAGGATGAGGAAGGAACTGGATAATATGTCATAATATCCTCAAGTCACAAGGTCGGCAACGCGCCAGTGATATCCTCGTGATGATACTCCTGGCCGGATGCGGACCGTGTGCTTGTTCGTCGTCTTAGATACTAATTCTCTGCCTTATATTAAGTAAAAAATCATCATCATCATTATTGGAAGTCCACTGCTGGACATAGAAAAGCTGCTCCCCAAATAAGGGGAAGTTTTGCCCATAATTGCCGCGCTTGCGTGTTGGCAATCGCAGAGCGCAAATTTCACGATCGAGATGCTATTGCCCATCCTCACCTTATTCATTTGAGCTACACTGCCTCAGATATACTGCCATCTGTCTGTTCTGGTACCTTAGTCGTCTATTATGACACCTGCTACAGGGGTACTTCACGGCCGATACAAAATATATATTCTTGAAACATTTGATTTAGGCTGGATGCGGTGATTTTGGTGAAGTGGTAAAGCGAACCCGCCCGCGCTCGCGGCTCGCCCCACCGGCCGGCGGTCGTCCTTCACAGATTGTGACTACAGCACCGCTATCGATAATTTTTGCCGAGCGCATTTCGCATTTTCTACTCGACCACCGCACCGCCGCTACTCCATATAAACGGAGAAAGCACGCAACTCTGCACGTTTGCTATGAAAATATTAAGCCATTTTCTTAATCTAGTTGCGGTTGGCACTGTGAAAAAGTCATTGCGAAAATTACATCGCGCTAGAACATGTGTTTTGTAATGGTGACACGCCTGAGTAGATTCAATAGGCCGTGAATGTCTTTATGCTTGGTTAATCAACAGTTATGCTTCATTTTGATTTGCTTGTTAATTTCGAACAATTAGGCTCCGCCATTGCCGGCGCAGTAGTTTGCTGGGCCCGATGGCGATGGTAGTGATCTTTTCTGGTGCACCAATGATTGTGGCGTCGTTACCCACCCAAGACAAACATATGATGATAATTATGTTTGTATTGTGTCTGGGTGTTGAATATATGTATTTAAGTATTATATTTGTGATTCCTCTGTTGCTTTAAGTGACTTTAAATATCTCAAGGTTCAGTCAGGTCAAATAATGAGATGTCGTGTGATTTATTATTATTATTATAAATAATCGCATATATATAAAAGAAAGGTTGTTTGCTGGGGACGAAACAAATAGGCACCGGTAGAATCCGCTCAATTAACCCACCTGCAGCAAATAAGGCCCGCATTATCCTACATTCGCTAATGTCTACATGTCATGGCGCCCTGGGCGAGTGGGACGAACTACAGCACGCGCAGGGTTAAGAATTTTGATTGAAATGCTTCTCCTGTTGTAATTCTGCTGCTTCTGCTAAGTTAATCAAGAAAAACTGTATTCAAACAATCGAGGTACATTTTTATACTTTATATTTAATATATAAAATCCTCGTGTTAGTTACAATACTTCTCCTGCTGCTCAACCGATTCTTAACGAATCCCAACTCTAAACTACTTGACTGATTCTTAACGAATCGGCCACTATCTATTTTTCATAGTGAGTAGTGATTTTTGACCACTAAGTTTTGTTTTTTATGGGTATTAAAAATACATAAAACCCTAAATTTTTTACCATTCTACCATCAACCCCTATTTTTGAAATAGTTGTTTTAAGTTTGCAGCTATGTTATATATATTTCTGTACATATTTGTCAAGTGACGTCCCGAATTACTGAAGTCGGTTGACATTACTGAACAGAATTTAATACAAATTTATTGGAATGTAGTTTCCACTCACTTTAAAAAGTCGTCACTTTGACTTCTTTTTCTTTATTAGACCAAATCGACAAACAAGCATACAGTCCTTGATAGTAATCGTCGCAGCTGCCTATAGGCACTTGTAATATCACAAAGATATCACTAACGCGTTGCTTATCTTGTGATTTGAAGATTATGTCACACACAAACATAAGGGCATCTGCATGGATACCTCATTCTCACCTATTTCTACCGCCAAAAAGCAGTGTTCGCATTGCTGTGTTCCGGTTTGAAGGGTGAAAGAGGCGGTGATATCTTCAGAGTCACAAGGTAGGCAACGCGTTAGTGATATCCTTGTGATATTACGCGGTCTGTATGCTAGTCGATCTGCTTAATAAAAACAATTCTACACTATAGTGAACCTCTTAAAATAATGTTAAATTACCCGTTTCTGATGTAAACCGGTGCTCCACTGACATATTTATTTCTATATATTTAAATATGTTAAAACAAGTTATACTTGTCTATTTAATATGGACAAGCAATTCTGGAAGTCGTTGCACGCAATCTTGTAAACTAGATCCCGGCGATCCTTCACCGGTGACAACCCTGTGTTTAGTGTCCGGCGCATGCGAACCCGGGTGGCTAAGTATTACTTATTAACGCGGAATCACTTGCGGAATGCGGGCATGCCACAGTGTAAGTAGGTCTAAAGCAGGGCACATACATGTCTGTGTCCTTTCAGGGTGGGCGGAGACTGTGGATCTCCACTTGTTACGATCTTGGCATACCTCTCTCGCTTCCTTTGCTCGCATTAGTCCTTTTAGACCTGGCCCTTCTTTACCTGTTAAGTAGAAGTAAGGTATGTTCGCTTGGTCATCCTATACCATATCTTCCATTTACTTCTGGTTTTTTAATTTTGTGCACACATTCTACTTTTTCCATCCTTTCTACACATTCTGGTTTGGACATCCAAACCCATCTGCCATCACAATGACGTATTCGACAGTCCCTGTGTTATGCACCATGGGTCGTGATTGTGATTAACATTTATGTTTGTATATGTTTTCTTAAAAAACAAATATTATAATAAAATACTATATTATTAACACCCAACCACAGAACAAACACAAATTTAATTTTTAGCATCTACGCGTTCATTTCACATAGAACTACTCTTTTAACAGCTTTAAAAAGCAGTTTCTTGGTCTACGTTTCGTTTGTGTTCTTGGTTGTGATGTTTGTCTTTGGTGGGGTTCGAACCCGTGACCTCTAACGCATAAGACTAAGGCACTACCAAATGCGCCACCGAGCCTGTAACAAGAGTTGTCCTACTGCTTCCGTCGCGTATACTGTGACCAGAAAACCGCCCGTTACCTTCCGATTTGATAGTGTCATTCATGTTTAACGTCATTATAACTTGACCATAATTGCTGAAGCTTAGTTTTATGTTCCTAGGCCATAAACGTTCACATTTCCAATATACTAAAAGGGGAAACGATTTTAGCATTGACCATAAACTTGTTATTGGCCTACTGACGCTATTTTGATTGGCGCATTTGGTGAATTCGTTCACGCGGCCTAGAAATAGGGAAAGCCCGGATTCGATATCGGTCAGTACAAGTTTAGAAAATATTTTTTGCAAGTACCTGTAATAATGAGAGACCGTATCACACATACTGATTATAGTCTACCACAAACACCTAGATTCAAATCGTGTCAAAAATTGACAATCGATTGTACTTAGAATGTTTGGTACTTTCAGGTTTCTAGGTTGCTTGCTACCTTTAAGTTTGAGAAACGATGCACTGTTAATGAAAACCGTAAATATCTGTTATACAGGCAAAATTAAAAGATTTCTTGAAAGTTAACATGTCTAAAATAAAATCTTTGAGGGTTTTATAATTAAACTCTGAGGAATTTTAATATATAATATTAATTAAAATTTCTCATATGCACGGTGTAATGTGAAAAATCAATTATCATATAAATTCATACTAATTTGAAACTAAATAATAATATACATGCGATAGCTCAGATTGAGTTTCTAACTCAATCACGTCTAAACGGCTAAACGGATTTTCATAAAATCATTGTACAGAGATAGATTAGGGAAATGTTCATGAGGTGTTGTGAAATAAATTAGTTTTTAAAATAGTTTTTAAACAGACCGTTACTTATTACACGCACACAAAATTTCCGCGTGGACTAAGACGCTGTAGAGTGTAGAGCAAGAACAAACAGACAGACAAAAACACGAAAGTGCCTCTCCATATTAGCAGCCTTGTCAGGCGTCCGGATAAAGCCGGACATAGTTAGGCTTTTTGATTGCGTGTCCGGATTTTTTTGTATACAATATTATGGGAACTGGTTGGTCTGTCCGAATATTAAGTTTACCGACTTGGTATCCCTATTATTAACGCGTAACTGATGGACTAATTTTGATGAAATATTGATAGATGATAGCTTAAACCCTACAGAAAGACGTACTACTTATCCCTCGGGACTCGATGTCCAGTAAAGTCCACGCGGCAAATCGCGGCCGGAAGTTAATATAAAATCCACGCCGGTCACAACCATTACACGAGTCACGAACCACGAGGTCGTCCCTCCAATTGTTCCCGTTCCGCGGCCTTCGACGGGTCAAAAATCACGACGACAATGTCTATTCAATCACCCGAACCTTATGACCTTGACCCCCGCACAATGATGCACTGGTGCCGCCCCCCGGCGTGTCGTGACTAAATATGACATCCGCATTATTGTTGTAACGCAACTTGTATTCATAATGAGACGTAGCATACATTTTTGTGGCACCAATTCGATTAGGATTGCTAAAAGGCACAAAAAAAGAAGGTAATATACTAACACCCAGGCTCAAAACAAACGTTTCATTTCACAATATAATTATTTGTTTTTAATAACGCGCTAATTTCATGAACCTCTGGTCCGATTTAAAAAAATTCTAAGGCCATTTATTGATACATCTTTAAGTCACAAACTTCCATTTCGCTAACATATTTCTTTAAAAATAATAATTGGACATATTACAGGCTTCACAATTTTTTCAGTTTTTTTTCACTTTCCGCATTCAGTAATTTTCATGTCTTGTGCGCCAAGGACAAGATTATATTCCCAACCAGGACAAATATATGATAATATATGATGCTAATTGTGTTTTTTCTGTGTCTGCGTGTTAAAAATACATATTTAAATGTCATATTTGTGATGCTTCTGTTGTCTAAATTATTCAATAATTACTTGCCTTTAAGCGACTTACCTCGAAGTCCGGTATGTATGAAATGCTGTGTGAATTCTACAAATATATATTTGAACCTCCGAAACACCAATGCGGTACCGACACCCAGACACAAATCATTATTCACCCACAATATCCCATCACCGGCTCCGAACGGTGCACAGCTCCGTGACAAATCTGTAATGTGCAAACTACGAGGCGCACCAGTTCACCTTGAGCCACCCCGCCGCCCGCTGCCTGCACAAACTGCCTGTAACTACCGGGGGACGAGCGAATTGGGAGCTCCCGCGAACCTGGCCAGGACATCTCCGAGGTGTAAGGCTAATTGTTTTGTGGAAGTTAGATTTATGACGTCACGCCCGCCGATAGAAACTCACGTGCAAGGAAGTCTCGAGTTTCCCACATATAATAAAAGGAATTGCAACGACTTCACACCATATTGGCATTACTTGAGCCCTAACGGTACACATGCCGGCGTGTGACAGCTCGTCAACAATTTAACAGCGTCTTAATATTTTACTGTCCTGCTAAAATATGAAAATAACTTAGCTAGTTTAACGACAGATGGCGATGTTAGATAACTTAAATTGTTTAAGGATATACATGAGGTCCGATTGCGAAGATGGTAGTGATTTGGCTCGATTCCCACACAGGACAAACATGTATATGATGATAATTGTGTTTGTCGTGTGTCTGGGTGTTAAAAATATGTATTTAAGTATTATATTTGTGATTCCTCTGTTGTCTAATGTCCATAACACAAGTGCTTTAAGCGACTTCCTTCGGAGTCAGGTCATATATGAGATGTTGTGTCTGAATTTATTTATTTGTATAAAGGTTGTGTTGCTTCTGTCATCTGAAATCGTAGCAAACGTAGACGTGCGGGATTTTCACATTTCAAGGTCGGGAGTTCCATCCCCACCCTGGACTATTTTTGACAATGGTTGACCCTGAAAAAAGTCGCTTAAAGGATTTGTGTTACGGACACCAGTCAACAGAAGTATCATAAATATAATACTTAAATACATATATTCTACACCCAGGCACAGAACAAACACAAAGAGAACTGTATATTTATGTGTGTATGTGGGTGAGGCTCGAACCCAAGATCCCAATAGCACAAGATAAGAATCTACCCATTGTGTTATATTTTATATATTTCATGTAAATTGAAACAGTTATGTTTACATAGGAAGTGCTAGGCGTTCCTTACACAAGTGTCTTTTGACTACCTCTCGGGAAGCAACCGGCAACTTAAATGTAAAAGATTTACCTGAAATAAATACATTTTTATTAATGACTTTTTTATTATAAGGGTCTGTCAAATAATGATTTTAACTTAGCTGTAATACGCTTTTGATGCTGGCAGTACACAAACTCCCTAGAGACGTGTTGTGAAGTATGTAAAGAAAAGGGCGGAGTCAATAAACCTTAAGTAGGAATAAGCAGAGTTTTACATACAACTGTTACATTGCGGACAAATGCATTTATAGGTAATAGCTAAAACCGTTTGCATATTTGATTTTACGACACATGCCTCGCTTGGAATACCTTCTCCACAATGTATTTATTACAGGTAGACCTCATACTAATGTTTACATTGGTACCTTACTCACCTATTTCTACAGAAAAACAGAAGTAGTCTCATTGCTGTATTCCAATTCGAAGGGTGAGAGAGGCAGCTAAATTACTGGATAAATGTGATGTAATAGTTTGAGGTCACAAGGTTAGCGATATGCCTGATATCCTTGAGAATTATATCCTTGAGATGACACGAGCGACTATGAACTGCGGTGACGCTAACCATCATGCGAAACGCACCAGTATGCTTACTTAGTTGTATATATATATTTATAACTATATATAAATTAATAATACTATGCTGTATTCCTCTAATATCTGTGACGGGAAAGTCTGTGGGAATTACATATTCAAATTGACATTTATAGCTCATGTGAGAATGCTGGACATCCGCCGTTGGACATAGGTCTCCCCAAGAAAGGGGGAGCTTTGCCCTTAATTGCTGCATTTGGCTCGCTTGATGGCAATCGCAGAGCGCAGCTTGCGGACGGTGATGCTGGTGTCTAATCTCTAGGTTCATCCTATCATAACAAATTTAGTTTTATTCAGAATATTCGTGCCATATTTTTGTATGTATATTGTTTGCCTAATACAGGCACCGGATTCCTTCTCACCTAATAAATAGGTTCATTTTCATCGATGTGTGTTTTGTTGTGAAACCTCTTGTCAGTTAAATTAAATACTTTAATTCTCATTAACGCTTATACATTGACCTGGTACCAGGATAAGTCGCATAAAGCACCTGTATTGCGGACTTCAGACAACAAAAGAATCACAAATAAACTACTTAAATACATATATATTTAACACTTACACACAGAATATATATAAATTTATCATCATATAAATATTTGGCCTAGCTGGGGGTCGAACTCACGACCTTTGGCGCACAAGACGGTTTCACTACCACTACTTAAATGACTTTATTTATCTGAAATAAATAGTTATTCTTATGATTGAGATAAATAAGTATGTTTGGGTCCCGGTAAGTACTGTTACCGGTAATTTAATCCAAGAAGTGGGTTCAATGCCCTCAAACTTCCTAGGGAAAAAATAGCAGTACTTATTACGTCTCCACAAGAATGTATTATACTCAAATAAATGGTCACTGGCACTATCTAAGGAACCAAATATGGCGATGTCTTGTAACTTGAGCATAGCACGTCAGGTCCAGTTATGGTTAGAGCCAAGCGGCTCCATAAATCTGCTGATAGCTTTGATCAGGCGCACTACTGTTAGGACCCCGTCCATTCACGAGCCGTTAGCACCCCCTACATTATGGGGGGCGAACGCGGACGCGGTTCACGCGGCGGCAAATAATTCCACCAGATTTTGATCTCGTTGTAAATGTTGGTGCTCCCTTAGTTTATTTAATTCACTGTCTGAACTGAATTTATTTGTTGTTCTATTTAGTCTGGTGAGGAAAGAGAGAAAACGTATATATGAACCTAAAAAAACTAATGAGTACGACTATAAACTAATAGTTTACTGCGACTTCATCTCTTTAAATGTCTTCGTAAATTAAAGCCTATTAATGTCACATATGAGTAATATAATTTGTAAAGTTTTATTAAAATCCTTGCCGTGAGGTACCGGCAGAGTAGAATAGTACCTCCCACTGCATCTGGCGATAGATGGCAGTATATCTATCCGAAGCTGTGCAACTCAAGTGCACAGCACTCTCATCGCGAAAGCTGCGCTCTGCGATTGCCAACACGCTTGCAAAGCGCAGCCATTGTAGGCTAAAAGCCTCCTTTGTTGGAGAGGTCTAAATCCAGTAGTGGACTTCCAATGGCTGGTGTGGTGATTAAAATCTATTTAGTAGTATTTTGTAGGAAATGATGCTGTTTCGTTAGGATTCCGCCGGCACCCCAGTCATCTCTTACGACCCCCAAGTGTAGAGGGAGATACTGTAAGTGTAAGTCCACCTCGCCGCGCGCCGCCACCCCAATTGCGGATTACAACCAAGGAATGCCAGCAACATTTCATGTCACAGTCTCAACTCTACTAATTACAAAATATTATACAACCACCCAGCCTTTATAGTTGCACCTGAACGCGGTTGATTAACCGAATTAATAAGTTCCAATTACGGCGGCCTTATTTAAAGTTTTGGATATGGCAACACGGTTGCGCAAGCGCAGGCGCGTGCACGCTCGTTGCGTACAGACGTCAAATTAAACCATTTTCGGCGCCGGCGAAAGTAGTCAGATAAATCACGCCTATGTCGCATTGTTTACGAGTCTATTGATTGTGGAGTGCCAGCGATTTATGACTGACTGGCCTTGGGTTTGAGTCGTTGAAGAGAAACTACCGGTTTTTGTCTACAGACGTCGTTAATTCGCGGACATGATTGCACATTCATGGCATAGATTAAATAAAATCATTTAATTACACGAATTAATTGACCTTCATTTATTTACTATTTCAGCAATTAATTTAAAACCGTGGCCGTGTGGTACCGGCGCAATAGAATAGTACCTCTCCTGTAGCAGGCATCGTAAGAGGCGACTGAGGTACCAGAACCGACAGATGGCGGTATCTCCATCAGAAGCGGTGTAACTGAAATGCTACAGGGCGGGTATTGGTAGCAGCATTTTCGCAAAGCTACGCTCTGCCACGCTTGCCCAACGCGGCAATTATGGGCGAATTCACGCTTTCTTGAATTTGTCCAGCATGGGACGTTACAGCTGCTATATGGATTAAAAAAACGTTCTTCATAATAAAAACAAAACGAATTATCTTATTGATATATAAATGCATCAGACTGCAATTGATTTGG
This sequence comes from Heortia vitessoides, assembly GCA_020976665.1. Taxonomy (NCBI): domain Eukaryota; kingdom Metazoa; phylum Arthropoda; class Insecta; order Lepidoptera; family Crambidae; genus Heortia; species Heortia vitessoides. The sequence goes on from JACJUM010003085.1 coordinate 17,203,504, forward strand.
GATTTACCGAGCTTATTAATGATATTAGATAGTAAGAGGGCACTGCAGAAAATTTAAAATATTTACATGATCTTTAACCGGTCCTATTGGAGATTACTTGGGCGTATGTCCAGCTGTGGACGTCTTATGGCGGATCTGAAAAACATAATATTCTCTGATACGCCTTTCCACTCCTAAAGCGTACTTAAACAAACGTCATAAGGAAACTTCATACAAATTCTCGACCACATTTCCGCACTTCAAATCCCCGCTGCAAGACACTGCCAGTCCTTCATGCCGCGGTCCAGTTAATCCCTGTCCAGACACGCCTGGGGCCTGTCCCCGTCCGCTTGGTTGACCGCTAATTGAATCCCTATTCCTCGGGTCCCGTTTCTTTACCCACCAACGGACAGACCTTGCAATTTTCCGTTACGTCTGTGAATGTTGACATGTGGAGGAAATAGCGATACAGACTTAATCTTCTTTGTGATTTATATTAATACTAGCGAACCGCCCCGACTTCACACGGGTGCAATGATGATATAAAATGGTTATTTTGGGTTAACCCTAAGGGATAGACATGTGCTATCGCGGATGATATAGTATTTTTTTAAATTGTACAATACTGTAGGACATTATTTTCATCTATCTCGTCGGGTTCAGCCAGCGTTTGCAAACAATTAGTTCATTTACGATATCACATTGGAAACCTTAAAAATTATCAGTGTTGCTATACTATATTCTGCATTTTTTATACATATTAACCTTCCTTTTGAATTATGTACTTTATTAAAAAGCTGCATCAAAATCCGTTGCAAAGTTTTAAAAATCTAAACATACATAGTGTCAGACAGCGGGAAGAGATTTTGTTTTAAACTTTATAGTGATTATACATAGAAAATTTTTGATAAATAAATTCACACGGAATCTCATTCTTAAAAATCTACAAGTTAATTGAGACCAATAAATAAAATTTTTACTTCTTCCCTATATACTAGGACATGTTCAAAGTACCATGTTTTATCCTAGGTAGTTCAACTAGCACTCATTCTTGCCCTATCCTAAATGGAAAGTATAGGTGAACGCGCAAATCTCAGGAACTACTGATCGCTTTTGGCAGCGCATTTGTTAACGAAATTAGCTTTCCTTGATAAATAAACTATTTAACATTAAAGAAATTTCTGAAATCGGACCAGCAGTTCCTAATACTAGCGCGTTCAATCAAACAAATCAAACTCTTCATACTTCAACTCTTATAATATAGTTATATTGTTAATATCTTATCTGATTGTATAGATATACAATCAGATAAGATATTAACTGTCAGCACTGGTGCATAATCTGAAACTGTCTTGCTGTATGTTATTATACTGTTAATGCTATCAGTATATTTAGTATTTTTACCTCGCCGCTAATGGGGTCTCTTTTGGGTGTAGACGTTTCAAATAGCAAACATTAATTATGTTTAAGCATGTAAACACCGCGAACGCCCCGAAGGGGTAGGCATCTTTCAGCACGGTCAACGATAATGATTTAGTTTTTGACTTGTTCCCGGCAACTGTTGCGGAAACAATTTCAATTTATTGATGTTTCTATGTTCAAATTGGATTTTGTTACCAAAACAGGTATTGCGGATTCTTCATTATTTCGATTTTGTACAACGATGAAACGCCAGAACAAACAGTTAGACAACATTTTAAAAGATTCATATACCAATATCATCATCATCATCACATCAGCCATTGCAAATCCACTGTACGTATTACCCAAAGAAAGGGGATATTTTCCTATAATTGCCGCGCTGAGCAAGCGTGTTGGCAATCGAAGAGCACATCTTTTGCTACGGGAATGCTGCTGCGAATTCCCGGCCTTATGCATTTGAGCTGCAATGTTTCGGATAGATATACCGCCATCTGTCGGCTCTGGTACGTACTCGGCTCTTACGACACCTGGCGCAGTGGAACATGTAAAGTGTTTCGTATCGATATGGCGAAAACAAAAATTTGCGTAGCCGATTAACAGTCACAAGTCTAAGAATACTACCGAGTCATCCGCATAATCTTCCACTTATCTCCATCAATACTGGACGGTTACAATCCTTGGGAGGAATAAATGACGTCAAGGGGATTCCTAAGAATCAAATTCTCCAAACCGTTCAAAGGAAACCGTGCGTCACACAATCTAATGTCATAGTTACTTTCCTGTTGCAATCTCATGATATTTATCCTGATCAAAAAAACTATACATATTAAAACTCGTATTTATTTCCCATCAGCGAGACTATTGACTTCTATTGATATACTTTCCTTATCCATACATCTATAAAATATATGCATATTAATAGAATTGGAGTGTCTGTTTGTAATAATAAAATAATTGCTTTCTACTTACTACATGAATTTGAATGTTTATTCGGTACACATACTAAAATATACTTTTTTACAATTTTGTATGTCAATCTGTTTGTTCCGGCTAATCTCTGGAACGGCTGGACAGATTTAGACGGATCTTTTGGGAGATAGCTGATATATCAAGGAGTAAGTAAGGTATAATTTAACATCACGCAACGATTAATAGGAGCGGAGTATCAATCAAAAATGTGGCAAAAACGGGCGAAAAGTAAACGTTTTGAAGAGAATATGCTGCCTGAAGTCACTATTCCACGGAAAGTCACGATTCGGACGAAGCGGGCACAGCTAGTCATTCATAAATTTAATACACAAGTGAAGCTGTGCTGTATGATCCACACATTCTTTCCTTGCTTCCTCAGCATTTATAAATTTGTGATGATCTTCCTACGTTGCGTGGTTGCCATTCCAGAATAATCCCTGGAAGACAACCTTTATTTACTCTTATATCTACTTACATAAATCTTAACCTGGTAACCAGTAAATTATATTTAGACACCCTAGAAAGCTATACTGTATCGATGCCGACATATTTCCACTAGCAGGTATAAATGAGGGGTTCAATATGTCTTTAATGAGCTGCTAAGTAATCGCCGGCGTCGGCCTGAGAAACGACCGGCGGCGCGCGCTGACCGATCGCGCCGACTCCTATGCGTGACTTTGAACAAGTGCAGCAACATCTAGTGATGCTAATAGGAAACGGCACGGTGCTGGACAGATTAATTCAATTCAATTTTTTTTAATCATAGGTATACAATGGTGTCGAGAAATATATGCTGTAGGCGCACAAATGTTTGAGCGTAGCCACAAAATTACAGTATTATAAATTGATAGTAATAAATTCCCACAAATTCTCATACATTGACCTGACTCCGTGGTAGGTCGCTGAAAGCACTTGTGTTACGGACGCCATATAACAGAGGAATCACAAATATTCTACTGAAATACATATATTTAACACCCAGACACAGAACAAAAACAAATATCATCATATAAAAATTTGCTCGGGGTGGGAATCAAACCCACGACCTCTGATGCATAAGACAGGATCACTATCATCTGCGCCATCGGGCCCAGTAAGATTATATGATAATTTCGGTAATTATGGAGGAAATAAAAAAAATATTGTTATATACAGATGATAATGTACCTAATATGTCAATTTTAAAGTTAAATAATAAACCCTGAAATAATAGTATCATCATCATGCTTGCCACTGCTGGACTTAAGCTTCTACAAGAAAGAAGGTTTATTGCCCATAATGTCAAATAAATAATGTTTCGAATGAATATTCCGCCATCTATCGGTTTCGGTACGTCAGTCGCCTCTTAACTACAGATACAGGGGAGGTACTGTTCTACTCTGCCGGTACCCCACGGCATAACCCAATAATTAATCAATATACAACGTAGAATAACACTGGGCAGAAAGTAAAACCTTAAGTATTATGGATTTTTTGCTGTATGCTCTGTAGCTGCAATCCACTAAGGAACCTCACACAATACGTCTACAACAGGTTATTGTGCCTAACAATGTCTAACCAGCCCTTCTCTTTACAGCCAGACACGGTCCCCCAAGCCAGCATCGACATGACGCAAGTCCTGGAGGTGAGCGAGGCTGACGGCGTCACGGGGCACCAACACAGCCTCGCCATCACAGCCCCGGAGCGGGTGACCTTCGTCAAGGGCACTTGCAGAGAGGAGGCGAGGAGATGGTCGGATGTACTCAGCGTATACCCTCGCAGTAAGGTAAGACCAGGAACATTCTAAATATTTATTATTAATTAGACCAGCTGTCCCAACAGACACTGTCCTGTCTTTTGTACGACGACCAGTTCATAAACTAGCATACAGTACTTGTGATTGTAAGCGTCACTGCAGCCTATAGACGCTCGTAATATCACAAGGACATCACTTACGCGTTGCCTACCGTGTGACTTGAGGATATTATGCCACAATACTTAGTAAATTCACTGCCTCTCTCACCCTTCAGACCGGAACACAGCGATGCGAACACTACTATTTGGCGGTAGAAGAGGTACGAGAGAGGTACCAATGCAGGCGACCTTTTGTATATGGTGTACCTGTCTTCGAATTCAATTCAAAGTAGTTCACGCGGACAGAGTCGCTAACGGATAACGAGGTACAAATAAATAATGTCAGATTTGTTTTTCCGACACGTTAACGATTCTCCGAAGGTCGAAACGAGACAATTAGCGTTAATAAACATGAAGGCAGTTTAAAGAATCACCGGCCTCCAGCCTTATTACTGCAATTAGCCACTCTGTCATACCAACACGGCCGAGGTTCAGATCAGTTGACAGTCTGAGGCCGGTGCGTTACGGTGACTGCAACAAAGTACCACTCCAATGCGAAGTGCTTGCGCACAAATCACTCCACATTACGCAAAAATAAGAAACAAAAGACGCAAGGTCATGCACCGAGACAAGTGACATTTGAGAATAGGGTCACTTTTACCCCCTACTTTCACTGCTAGCCTGTTATAATTTCCTTTAATAAATAATGTTGTTAAGTGAATTAAGTACAATTAGTGAGCCATTTAATTACAAGAAACAAGATTAATTGCTCCGTTGAAAGCTATTAAAACTCTTTTCGAATAAGATCTTTATCGCTATTATAGGTCAAGTCGTGTGAGGTCTATCCGGTCTCCTTAACGTTAATGATTTTGTGATAATTCTATTATTGATGCATTATCAATGACGAACTGTATAAACAAAACTCAAGTATTTTTAAATTAACTTCATTTCAGAGCCAATAAGGGTGATAGACAGAAACAGATAAACATCTGTCTTGAATCTTATTGCCGATTCAGTAGAGGGTTCGATACTTGGTCATCAAGTACGTCTGAAGGTTTTCTAATTTCGTCTATCAATTCGTGAGGCAAGAAAGTAGGTTAAGGTGTTGAAAACACATCAAGGGGTTAGAAGGAAGGGGGAGGTTGAGAATAACCTGCCTTGTCTCTTTTTCTGTTTTGCACGATTGATCCATTTACCAGTGTAAATAATGCGACTTGTTATTAAGTCCGTACGTTTGTAGTTTAGGTGTGCAAAAAGTGAAATAAATACATAAATCAATTGTTTATTTTGCATGTGGAGCGGGGTTAAGCCACTTTTAATAGAACAAAATGATTGCTTTAACGATATTTGTACTGAAAAAAACACTCCTGATTTAGGGCAGGGGGAGAGAGTTTTATCTTAAACTTAAACATGTATCAGTAGAGGGGTTAAATAGTTGCTAAAAACATATCATTATGAATGGTCGACCGGTTCATTGATAGTTCTAAGAAAAAAGTCTTAAGTCCCGATTCCTTTTTTTCATCTCCATGATATAATTCGACATCTTCTCTGCAATAAATGTTTCGTTTGAGTACCCAACCCGTAATCCAATATGGCGACTGCAAATCATTCCATTACCGCTTACACACCTCCATTAAAATATTCATGACGTAATTATGGTGATCGCGGACTGAATTACCTTGTCATATTAAACGAGTTTCATTTATGTGTGCTTTACTATCTGCAGTCCTCGAGAGGAAAGGCGGCTAAGTTGCAAAACCTAGTTGTGAGCGAGCCAAAAACGCGAGAATAATTTCTTACTGTATCTTCAGATAAGGGCGGAAGAATTGAAAAATCCATTAATAACCATTTTTAAAGTATAAAATGACAATCATAATGTGACAAATCTCAAAATGTCATTTCGAGTGACAGTAGTAATTTTTTCGCGCCATTTTTTCCGTGTTTCAGTGTTCAAGTGGCCAAACATAGTTTTTAGTGAGCGAAACGCAAGAATAGTTTCGTAACTGCACTACAGTTAAATTTTTTGTGAAATAGGAAGGATAGAAATGGCATTATAATATTATCACATTCATCAAATATATTTTACTCAAGTGACAGTAGGTAATTATCGCGCCTATGCATTTCTATATGTCAATTTTGCTGACTTTAATAGAGCGATAGTGCAAAAATACTGTTGACCCGGACGAGGTCATTGGTAATGTGATAATCCCTACGGTGATATATACCAGAGCCGCTGACCCTGCAGTCGAGTATCATGCGTCACACTCATCATTTATTAGTGCCATCACTTATTTGTATGGAGATGTCATTTCATATTGCAACTAGCGACATCTATTGCGCGCATTTCAAATCTTTGTGAACATATGGCTGCGCTTCAATCTATATTTGAGATCACTGAATGTAATTTTTTCTCTGAATTCTGGTAACTGGTTGCATGCGTTGTATTTTTTACACAATTATACAGGATGGATGCGTAACTCGATAATATATAATAATAATAACTTTATTCAACAACGACATTATACTATCCTTGTATGTTTATTAAAAAAATACTGTAAATTGAGATATATACTATTCTATCTGTCAACTTAAATCAAATTAAAATTAATATATAATAATTTTTATTCGTTTAAAAGTTTTTCCCGAACCAGCACTAATGCACATTTTTATTTATTAAGATTTTAAAAATACTATTATTTAGTGTTTATTTATTATCTGTTACTTAAGAATTGTTAGAACACATTAGATGTGTGCCTGTTATTATTGCATTACCTTCATACCCGATAAAAGTAATCGACATACTTTTTTTTTAATTATGAAATCAGCAAACAACCGTACGGTACTTGTCATCACAAGAATTTCACTAGCGTTTCGCCAAACCTGTCACATTTACCCAGTAATTTCACAGGCTCTGTCTCCCTTCAAACCGGAACACAGCAAAGCGAACGCTGCTATTTGGCGGTAGAAATAGGTGAGAGTGAGGTGACTATGCAAACGACCTTTTATAAGAGGTCTACCTCATGTAAACTATATACATCGTATTACATAGTGATCAAAAAACAAATAAATAACTGTAACGGTCTATTATTTATGTATCTAAAGTATATTTATGTATCTAGAGTTATGAAAACTCATAACTACAGGACATTTAACTACTCATAACTAACACAGTTTTCTGTCTATTGAGCAATAAACACATGCACCTTATGTTGCTTTATTATACTAAATACCTAAACTAGATGCTTGGTCGCGGTATACCGCTATTGATCCTATCAACAAAGTAGAATGGAGAAGAAAGGGTCCTTACTACCTCGAGTTTAAATTCAACAAGTTTAACATTTTTAGTATTGTATATAATTCTCGTTCAATACTCCCACCCCTTATACAAACTAGAATTAATCGATACTTGTTAATGGTTCTCAAAATAGACCGAGCAAAGCATGCCACGACTGATATTAAAAAAAAAACTGAGCATTAATAGTAGGCTTGGACATATGCTGCCGGTTGATCACAGGGCGAAGGCACGGCGCGATCGTGGTTACTCATCCTCCATTGATGGGTTTTTTGTAAATAGCACCAGAGTTTCTCAAACTTTATGTCTTTGCCCCCTCAGAGTAGCTCCTAAGTAACCACATGGTAGTCTAAAATATATAAGACTGCGCTTGCGCCAAAATCGTCTGGTCACATCACATGTTAGGCACTCGGGTCAGTTTCGACCTCTTCCCATGATAATGAGGAGATAAGAAGTTCCGAAACTTGAGCTTTCTGTGCCAGGACCGTGAAATCTTTTTGTGATAATGCAAATACGCTGGGTGGCTAAGATTTTATATTTTTTTAGATAACATTAGTAAATATTTTAGCAATCAAACAAAACCTCTAGACAACAGTACCAAATAAATAAAAAGGCAAATATTCTGTGCCTTTTTTTAATGTTAAGACAATATAAATATTGTATGTATATGAAAAAGACTTATCTGCTTCATAGAAAAAGGATATCGAAGACCCTACAATTTCAATGAAATCTATTTCAAATACTTCTAAATTATATAAATAAAACTGAAATTTCCACTCGACGATGTAAGAAAGTATATGCACCAAACTCGAGAGGCAAACACGAAACTTCATCTGATTCAAGACTATTGCGTATATATTTTGACGGGCCGAGTGCGTAGATGGCAGTGATTCTATCTTGTGCGCCAAGAGTCGTGGGTTCGATTTCCACCCAGGACAAATGTTTGTGTTTATTCTGTGTCTGCTGTTCATAATATGAATATAAGTATTTAATTTGTGATATATTTTTTTATTAAATCAGTTCGACAAACAAGCATACAGCCCGCGTGATAGTAAGCGTCACTGCAGCCTATAGACGCTCGTGATATTACCAACGCGTTGCCAACTTTGTAACTTGAGGTTATTTTGCCACATTACCCAGTAAATTCACTTCTTATTCCCTTCAGACCGGACCACAGCAATGCGAATACTGCTATTTGGCGGTAGAAATAGCAGAGAGTGAGGTACCAATGCAGACGACCTTTTGTATGAGGTCTACCTCATGCAGATTGATTGATTGTGATTCCTCTAATGTCTGATGTCCGTAATACAAGTGAAATATCTCGGATATAGGTCAATTAATGAGATGTTGTGTGTATTTATTATTATCAATATTTAGTTTAGGAACCGCTGGGCCGCGTAAAGGATGACAAGCCAGAGTCCCACAATGGCGTCCCTAGACGAGTGAACTGGTTCTCGGATTACAATTGCGTCTTTCTTGCTGTCGCCACTATAGTTCATAACACGGTTGATATACGAACCTACGATATACATAGAAGAGCTTTATAATATGTAACGATCTATCTTAAATAAATATTTGTAAATGTATCGCTTTGAAAATTGTGTTTCAATTCATACAATAGACTGAGGTAACCACAATAGAATGGTTGTGATCCCGTCTTATGCACCAAAGGTCGTGGGTTCCATCCTCACCCAGGGCCAATATTTGTGTTTTTTCTGTGTCTGGGTGTTAAATTATGTATTTAAGTAGTATATTTGTGATTCCTCTGTTGCCTGGCATTCGTAACACAAGTGCTTTCAGAGACTTACCACGAAGTCAGGTCGGCGTAAACTTTAACTGAGTGTAGTACTCCCATTGAGGTTTGTATTGGGAGATGAATTACTTTTTTTGCGTTTTTCTTTGCGGTGTGATGGCTTTTGATCTATGGATCTTTTGCGTGATTTAGAGGTCAATGTAGATTTTGCAGAAATTTTAAGTTTTCTGGCCTATTGCGAGTTATGTTTTCATATTTAGAATCCACAATTTCTTGAGTGACACAAATGTTCGCCACATGAGAAAAATTTTTATTGGTAGTGTCTTTTTCTGGTGTAGCAATCACTTCTTATTTTATTTGTGCACTATGATTTTTTATTGTTATATTGTTAGATATTTTATCATTTAAGATTAACTTTAAATGTGTTCTAGCAATATTGAGAATTTAATAATCAATTTCTTCCTTGATGCTTATATCCTAGTTCAGATACTCTAAAGTCGACTACCAAATATAGTCCTAGCATTTAGAATGACGATGTTGTATGATCCAAGTATTATATTTAAAACAACATGCACAATCTCGTCCCGTTTTGGTATGAGATCGTCTTTTAATACCCGGCCTATTTGAGACTAGGCCAATGGGCCGGGTTTGCGCGTCGTTAGGGCTGCCATTTAGCCATCTAGCCGGCGATTGCTGGGGACTTTCATTCTCTTGATTTCGACTGAGGGACATGTAGCGAGGTATACTGCTCCACCTATTTGGGATGCAAGAGGTATGCTAAATTCGCAGTATTATGGTGTAATCATTTGCTACAATTTTATATATAAAGATGGAGTTAAAGTTAATTTTTTATTAAGTTTACTCTTATACATTCATCGTATTGGTTCAAATTATCGGTTAAAATAGTTCAGTGTTACAAAACAGGACTTAAGTGTTTCTATCTCTGATAAATTCAAGTTCAAGAATGAGGTGATGTATCTAGTCATTCATTCATTCAAATAAGCTTCCGAATTATAGTTATCATCGGGATAACGAAATCTGGATAAAATGTTTGGTATAATACCGTAAAAATTGATTAAGTATATTTAAAAAATGAGAAGAAGACATTACCTAGTATGTGAACGCCACAATGGCAACCCTAAGTGTGAGACGCTCGCTGACTCAGCCAGGGCGGCGCAAGAACCGGGTCATGGGATATTGTGAATCATGGTATGTTGGCATTTCCTATGAAAACTGTTTCTTGAAAGTATTTAATGAGACCCAAAAACTTGCATGTCCAGTCATCGATTCCGCCATGATTTGTGCGGACAAAATCTCGTTACTGACTAACAAGGGCTGAGGTTGCCCCCCACTTAAAGTTAGTATACTGAAACATACAATAGCAGAAATAAATGTTAATTTATTGACAGATGTTGCTCCTCTCGTCCGCCAAAGGTTGTTGGCTCGATTGCCATCTAGGTCAGATATTTATGTGATGAACCTTTGAATTTGTGCTGTGTCTGGATGTTAAAAAATTTTTTAAGGGCTGTATTTCTCTGTTGTGCGAAGTCATAACACAAGTGCTTTAAGCTAGTTACCCCGAAGTCAGGTCAATGTATGGGATGTTGTGTGAGAATTTATTTATTGTAATTTACTTTTTGTTCTAATAATAATGACGAGTGTAGTCACGATATAGAACTAGTCTATACTGTATATTACAATCTGCATTCACCGTGATATCATACAAGAATTCCTCACAGTCAACAGTGTTAAAGTATCTTCGTTTTTTCTGTCGGTCCATCACCGGCGCGGGCGCATCAAAGCTGGCGCGTTTTTGTTGCCTATCCGCGTTGATCCGCGCCCATACGTGGGGTCAATGACCCGGTATGGTCGACCACCTCGAAATTGGACTGTCCATTAGTACCTATATACATATATAGATAAACATTTTTAATACTACTTATGGCAAGTAAGCGGCCGGTCCACGTGACAGTAAGCGTTACCGCAAAATCAGATCTAAACATAGAAGAAGTTGTGGGCACAAACTAGTCAGGTTTTAAAACAGACAAGTCCCACATGTGTTGCCGTGGGGTACCGGCAGAGTAGAATAGTACCTTCCCTGAACCAGATGGCGGTATATCTATTTAAAACAGTGTAGCTCAAATGCACAGTGTGGGGATGGGCAGCAGCATGCCCATGGTAGAAGCTACGCTCTGCGATTGCCAACACGCTTGACCAGCGTGGCAAACTATATCCAGCAGTGAACATACAATGGCTGGTTTTATGAAGTCCTACAATTTTTTTAATCCACAAAGTAATTTAGGGGAGAGCGGGCAATATGTAACTGTGCCGCAATTAATAAAAAACTCTTTCACAATTATAAACATCTGACATTCTTTAAGCCAGCTCCATAAAACTGAACTTGATAGTACTATTACATAAACTCCGATAATTAACTCCCATCTGGCAACATCGCAGGGAACATTCCAACGGTGTAGCCAGTGTGAACACTAATGGATTCTATTAATTAACATATATATATACAAATACAAATATATTGTATGTATCCCATACCTAAGCTTGATTAACTATTATAATTAATCGGAATTCTCATTAACATTGTAAATAAAACATGCGGTCATAGAAAGCGTCGGTTTTCGATTTTTTTTTAATTTATATACCTTTTTTTATATTATGAAGCCAGCAAACAAGCGTACGGTTCCCTGATGGTAAACGTGACCGCAGTCTATAGACGCTCGTGTCATCACTAGGATATCACTAGCATGTCACCAACCCAGTGAACTGAAGATACAATGTCACATTACCCAGTAATTTTTTTGCCTCTCTTATTCTTCAAACCGGTACACAGCAATGCGAACACCGCTATTTAGCGGTAGAATTAGGTGAGAGTGGGGTACCAATACAGACGACCTTTGTAAGAGATCTATCTCGTGTACGTCTTTATTTCTATGTTAGCCAGTACAAATATTGGAGTAAATAGTATGGTGTTGCTATTATTAAATTTTCTGTCATATCCGAAATTGAATAACACAAATTGATAGATGACGTATCCCGATTTGAGCGGGTTTGATCCTCACCCGGGACAAACATTTATGTCACGAACATTCGTACTTGTTCTGTGTCTGGGTGTTAAATATTCATATTTAAGTGATAATTGCTTTGAGATACTTGTCTCGAGCAGTTCGACGTATGATTTGTTATGAATTTATTATTTATCAATTTCATAATCTATTTCTCAAGAACCCAATCAAACTTCATTAAAATAGATTCAGAGATGAACTATAATAGATAATATGAACTTGTTAGATAGTAGTCTAATACTTGTCTAAATATTTCATATCCGATGTACCCTGCCCCTCCCCTTTGATTAGACTGATAACTCATACAAAAGGCTGCTAAAATGGTAAAGAGTCAGTTAAGGCTTGCAAACAGACCCTGGTGAGCATCAGCAAGCTTGGCTAAGCATGTTCTTTATGTGCCGGATGGAATACATAGATATTATATAAACAAGCCAACACTGTCGAGTCACGGTACATCAAAACTGCAAGTAAAGCTTAGTGTACACGATACCACCGCAATACTTAAGACGTGTACCGTTCCAAACAACTGCAGATACCGAATCAAATTAATAAAAAGTAACAGTTCAAACAATTTACCGAGAAAAGCGGCACTGGTTCGTATGAAATCGTTTCATCTGGATTTACGGCACAGTTGTGACACTTCCACCATGACGCGGGCATAGGTACCAAATGGAAAAAACCTGATTGGTATCGCGAGCCCGCCAGGGGTGTGGCGATGTCGGTTTGGTTGTGCCTCGTTTATTTATTTGGACTTACACGTCACGCGGTGAAAGAAGTCGGCCATTTTGAAACTTTCACGCAAGAGTTAAATGTTATCATTTAAAAAAAATAGGTAGGGGTATGTGCCCGCTGGTACCTTTTGCCTTTACCAGGTGTAGTAGGAGGCTAAGGCACCTTAACCGATAGATGGTGCTGTAGCTCTATTGCAACAGGGAACAGCAGCATTGCCGCCACGCCTGCCCAGTGCGGGAATTTTAGGTAAAATATTTTCGTAAATATTCACAAAGAAATGTCATAAAATAAATATCACTTTATAATACTGATAATATTGTCAACTGAAAAACACGTTCAGTTATTTTGGAGGGATCACGACATATTTATATAATGATATTTATGTTTGTTCTGTGTCTGGGTATTAAATATATGTATTTAAATAGTATATTTGTGATTCTTCTGTTGTCTTGCGTCCATAACACAAGTGCTTTAAGCGACTTACCACGGTCTCAGGTCAATGTATGAGATGTTGTGGAAATTTATAATTAAAAATTAATATTATCTAATAATTAATAAATAGTAATTATTTGAGTTCATAGACTTAAAAGTATTAAGGAAAGAAGTTGATCTTTTATTGCTTGTACAAACTAGTTATTATCAATTCACAAGCCCTCAACAGCTGCAAAACTTATCCACAAATCATCATCATCATTCATCATATGAGGCACAAGACGTTCACTGCTGGACATAGGCCTCCCCAAGTAATTTCCAATACGACCGGTTGTATAAATAAACAGGAGATATATAAGCATAAATAGTAATATAAATTAATTAAATCCTAAAAACAGCTGAAATCCCGGCCAACCCTGGCTATCCGTCAATCATAGTTCGCTCGTATGAACTGGGCCTTACAAACCGGTAGCCAATCAGGTGTTTTTGCTGCGCGGAGGGGGGGGGGGGGGGGGCATCACATACCACTCCATACAAGGGTCACGAGGAAACCAACAGAATCCATGGCCGATTCATAAATTACTAGGAAGCTATTTTAATTGGCTTTGTGAACAAACATCACCCTTTGAAAACGTTTTCTTTTTTAATTTCTAACTACGGAATAGGTAGTTCTATATTTAAAAAATTACACAGAACCAATGACATCAGAAACTTGAGTAAACATGGTAATGTTATTTTTTTCTAAATAACTCACAATGCAATGGAGGTTCCTACGATCTCACCTAGGTTGCCTAGGATCTAGAAATACCTAGATATAAAATCCATATTATAAAATTCGGTGAAGCTAGTAATTCTATTTATATTTGAAAATCCCCACAACATCTCATACGTTGGTTGACCTGATCCTGATTCTGAGACTCTGAAAGCACTTGTGTTACGAATGCCAGGCAACTGAGGAATAACAAATATACTACTTAAATACACATATTTAACACCCAGACACAGGACAAACATAAATATCATCATATTAGTTTGCCTTGGGTGGGGATTGTTCCTACCTTTGGCGCACAACACAGGATCAAGGACATATGCGCCATCGGACCCGTCCTAATTAAAAAATACATACAATGAATACTACTGACGTTATACGAAATAAACCACTATGTTTCTCTAAAAAAACATAGATTCTACATTTATAGTACACTTATATCACCTCTTTAATTGCATCCTTTATTTTAAAATACACAAATTAATCCAAACGTCAAGACGCCATTGATATGCTAATTCGCCAAAATACGTGATGCTCTCCGATGCGTCACCTATATAAATCAATTTAATATTCATTACATATAATTTTGAATTTGGAATGCACCTCGCCCTATTGACCCTATCCACGTGCCCAGATTCTCAGACAAAATAAAACCGCCATAACCGCGGATCAAGGTCGCTGACCCCGCGCGCGCGACGTCACGGACTACGACAACTAGATCGTACAGCCAGGTGACAGGGCGCGCCCTACTTGCCATTTATAATAGTGATGCCAACCTTTTTTGACGTCAAGTTTATGTATTGAGTTTTTACTTGGTAATATACCCTCCATTAACTTACCACGTGTTAGTCTAGTTTCGTTTACAATAATAAATTGTAATGTCACATCCCTACTAATATTATAAATGCGAAAGTAACTCTGTCTGACCGTCTGTTATTCTTTCCCGCTTAAACCTCTCTACCGATCTTGATGAAATTTGGCACAGACAATCTTTAGACACTGAGAAAGGACATAGGCTATATTTAATTCGAAATAAGGGTTGTAAGGGGTCGAAAAGGGGAATGAAAAGTTGTATGGAAGTATTGCTATTTTTAGAGCTTGAAATTTGAAACTTATTTTTCAGGCCATTGATTCGATATAAATAAACATGACATTTAAATTTTATATAAGTTATGGTACCCAAAAAACTATTCCACGCGGACGCAGTCGCGGGCACAGCTAATTGTAAATAAATTAATCCTAAATAAGCATACATGGTAAAGCGTGTCTGTCTGTATTTAAACCTCACTTTTTCAGCTTAACAGGTGAACCTTAGGGAATAACCTAGATCGTGTCAAAATTTTATGGGAATAAAGTCGGAATTTTACTCAACATAGTCGCAGGCAGCTTGCTAAACTCTTTAATGCGGTCATGAATTTGAATGCGGTAATCAAAGGGATTAGCAATCGTATTTGAAATATATTTATGTAATTGAAAGTCTGCCAAATAAAAACGTTATTGGCTATATGACAACACTTTAGGGCCCTCTAAAAAAAGTCATCGAACATTAGGTCCTAGTAAAACTAAGTCTATCATAGAATTCATTTAATAGACTAACAACTCACTCAACGAGCATTCACTCGTTCCTATTTGTTTGCTAAATGCTCGTTATTCCATTTCAAATTTAATAATAGATTGCCAGCTGGCCCAAATGCATGCTTACCTTAACCTTTCTGTGCTGATATATTTGTAGACAATAGCATTGATTATCAATTTAGCATTAATTCACCGGATCGAGATATTAAACTGGGTTAATTGATATCGGCCAATGACAATATGACTTCTGTCCATAATCCTGTCGTGACACACTGACTAACTAACTGATAGAGTTGGACAAGGAGATATCGCGATAATTAAATCCATTAAACACCCATCCTGTCTAGCTAGACTCAAATACGTTTATGTATGTAAGAACAAAAGGCCTTATTACAATGTAATCAACTTTGTTAACTAAATCGAACGTACTCTAAAGGATCCTTATATTTTTGTTGATTAATATATAACCTGTGTGCTATATCGGATTATAATCTATATCTGTGCACAATTTGATCCATATGTGTTCAGTAGTTTTCAGTGAAAAGTGTCACAAAAATTTACATTTTAACATTTTTGACGTGACAACGTCTTATAAATTGGTTTGCCGGGTGACACTTCAAGAAACTGCGTTACGCTCCGCTCACGTTATGCGCTCACAATGAGAGCGAGTGAGAGGCACGCGGCCCTCTCACTCGCTCTCATTGTGACGTGTGTTACGCAAATGTATTGCAAGTTATTGTATATATATTTGTATATAAATACGTATGTATGTGTAAAGGTAAAAATAAAATTTTGTTAATATGAAATTCAGTGCGAGATTCTTTGTATAAATTAATGTTTTAAATATAATTCTTTGTATAAATAAATGTTTTAAATTGTTACTATTATTTCATCCTTATTCCTACTATACGAATGAATATTCACATTAAAATTATTTTACCACTCAAAGTCGTTGTCACGTAAAACTTTCGCCCGTATACTTTACAGGCAACCAATTTTTTCTAATAATACTTATTAGTGTATTTAGATGTAGTTTCGAGTTATGAAATATCTAGTTAAGGTCGAAGGAGGAAGTCGAAAGAGGAGAGAATAAAAGGAGAATGTTTAAGAGAGGAAATAAATACAGACATAACAAACAACAAGCTGTTCCTGCCACCGCAATAACTGTCATTGAAATAAAAATATCGAAAAAAAGACGACCTCGCCCCCTCGTTTCGTGACGCCGGATTTGACGTCTGTGTAGTACAGCACTAAGTTCGTCCGAAAAAAGAAATGAAATAGAAATAATAATTTACCCGTCGATATATATTCATTGTATTTTAGTATTATAACTGGATCTGATGAAGTAAAACACTTATTTCATAAGTACCGTAAATACTTTCGTATTGTCTATTTAAAATTTTATATAATAGATATATATATATAATAGACCAAACCATTTTAAAGTATTACAATATTAACTATGCAGATCAAGAAAATAAAAAAAAATCACAACATCTCATACATTGACCTCACTTCGAGAAAAACCACTTGTGTTGCCGACATTAGACAACAGAAGAATCACAAATATAATACTTAAATACAATAATAATCATATAAATATTTGTCCCGGGTGGGCATCGAACCCAAGGACATTTGGCGCGCAAGATTGGATCTCTACCAACTGCGCCATCGGACCCGTCAAATAGATACGTACATTAGCAGTAAATACCAATGTCTGTCAGTATGGAGTTGTCGCTGCAGCCGATCGACAATTAATCGATTAAGGTTGCATCGAAATCGTTAACCCGACGAGTTATGTGCTTTCGAACAATTAATCGATGGTTTCTAGCCGCGTCCTACATCGGTCCGAACTTACGCTAAACTCTCTACTACAGATGGCCCGCATTTAATACCCTCTCTACTTCCTAAGATGATCTCTGAGTTTGATTTTTTATATTATGATGACAGCAATCAAACATTGGTCCTTGATGACTTGATGGTAATCACAAACGTGTCGCCAACCCTTTGAACTGAAGATTACTGTGTCACGTAACGATTACCCAGTAATATCACTGCCTCTCTCACTCTTTAAACAGTAATGCGAACACTGCTGTTCGGCGGTAAATATAGGTGAGAGTAAGGCACCAATGCAGGTGACCTTTGTCAGGTCTACCTTATCTATTGTAAATTTACCCAAGATCTGAGGTCCACGGAGGAGGTCACGGATTTGAGGTCACGGACTGATGTAGACCTGAGGTCTTAGGTAAATTAAATCTATCGGTCTGTATACTGGTACGTCAATTTACTCAAATTACTGAAGCAAAAAAATTTCTCAAAAAAGAAAATTTTTTTGTGGAACAAAACTACGTGGTAATTTTAAGATCCTTCTCTAGCCCAAATGTGAGTTTGAAAAACTAGGCCGACTGCCAGCCTCTAAGAGCTTCAGATAACGAACGGATGCCTCCGAACGCATTCATACAGTGTGATCTTGTAAAATCGAAAATAGATTTTCAAGAGTGAGCCATCTACCTATTAAATTTGTGGTTTAAGATAGATGGAAAACTATAGTTCGAACCATTCCCATTGACTCTTCTGAAAATTTGCGTGCGTAATTTATTCTAATATATAAAATAATATAAAATGAAGAGTTTGCTTGTTTGTTCGATCGCGCTAATCTCAAGAATCAATGGTCCAATTTGAAAAACCCTTTCAGTGTTGGATAGTCCATTTATCGAGGGAGGCTACTATACCCCCCAAAGTTACTATACAACGCGAACGACGAACTCGCGGGATCTGCTCGTAAAATAAACCAATCCAACCAATAATATTAAATTTTGCTTAAAACAATAAGAAAAACATCTATTGACATTTTCTAACATTTACGCGCGCATCACATAACGTTCAACAAAAAATGTATAAAGTGTAAAGTGAAATTTCAAAACTGTTAAAATGTACATCAATACATTTTTTATTAACGAGCGCAAAATATCAGAGAAAATGCTAAAAACAAAATAATTAGAAAAAAAGAAAATCAGATCTCTGTCGATCAGAGCGGCCAGCTTAGACGACGCGTTGTGCACCTGAACGCGCGATGAAGATGTATTTGGCCAGGAAAAAAGTTAATTGGACGAGCTGAGAGAACCAGCGCCATATTTGTTTTGTTCTCCCGCCATTTGCTCAGAATAACCACGCGCTAATGACACGTTGGCATTTTACTACGATCCCACAACAGACGTTTTAGTGAACTTTCTAAATGATGTAGAAATTCTTTTAATTGTTGTGTTTAGTTATTATTATTAATGTAGAAGTGCCGTGTGGTACCGACAGAGTAGAATGGTACCTCCCCCTGTAATAGGTACCAGGTGGCAGTATTTCCACCTAAAACAGTGTAGCTCAAATGCAACAGGGCGGAGATAGGCAGCAGCATTCCAGTCACAAAACTATGCTCTGCTATTGCCACCACGCATGTTCCTCCCTTTGGGGAGGCCTATGTCTAGCAGTGGACGTTTTACGAAGTTTTTATGAAGATGTTGAAGAATTTAGATGGAAGGGTTTGACGTTTAATGATAGGGGCGATAACTGATTACGACAGTCCAATTATTAGAGTATATTATGGTGTACTAGCTGTGCCCGCGACTTCGTCCGCGTTAAATATTTTGTTGAGATACCAAACCTTTTTATTTCAACTTATATAAACTTTAAATATTATATTTATTGGTATTGAATCAATAGCCCAAAAAATATGTCCTAAGCTTCTATCTCTAAAGATACTTCCATGCAACTTTTCATCCCCCTTTCCCCTTACAAATCCCATATTATAACTGTTATTTCCGTTGTTTAAAATAACCTACGTCCTCTCTCGGGCACTGAACACTCAGTGTACAAAATTTCAGTGAATTCGGTTCTGTAGTTTAGATGTGATTACGTAACAGACAGACTGAGTTACTTTCGCATTTATGATATTAGTAAGGATTTTATATCAGACTGCGACACTTGAGGGCTGAGGAAGAAGAAAATAACGTCTTGTCGAGTCAAGTGTCAAGTGTTCCGATTTAAGATTTTTTTTTTTCGGACGAACCTAATGCTGGACTACTTAGACGTCAATTACAACGCCACCGAAAACAGAGGGAGAGTCCTCACATAGGTGAGAGGTCCGATGCCCTAATTATCCTGCGTCCCCCGCGGTCGCGACCGCGCGTTTAGCTACAGTCGCGGCTGCGTTATCTGAGCGGGATCGACGGCGATCGCCCGAGGGCGCCTCTAGAAACTCGATCTAGGCTCGGGTGGCCATCGTTGGCGGTGAATTTATTTATGAAAATTCAGCTTAAGAGGACGAGACGAACGCATTAATATTTTATCCTTGTTTGATATGTTCGTGGTAATGGAGGCTTGATATTGGTATTTTGTTCACAGGGGCGTCACAAGAGGAACGCAACGTTCCCCGGCGGGCAAACAGCGAGCCTGCTTCAATCTACAACCACCAGAAGTAAGTGGTATTATCCTAATTATTAAATTTATGACAGGCCCGATGGTGCAGATGGCAGTGATCCTATCTTATGCGGTCGGGTCGTGTGTTCGATTCCCACCCAGAGCAAATATTTATATGATGATATTTTTGTGTTTTTATTTGTTCTGTATCTGAGTGTTAAATATGTGTATTTAAGTGGTATATTTGTGATTGCTCTATTATGTGGCGTCCGACACAAGTGCTTTAAGCGACTTACCACGGAATCAAGTCAATATATGAGATGTTGTAGAAGTTAACATAACGACCTCACTCTCCACCTATTTCTACCAAACAGCGGTGTTCGCATTGCTGTCTTCCGGTTTCAAGAACGAGAGTGGCAGTAAAATTATTTGATAATAAAACATTTTTTCAAGTTACGAACTCGGCAGACAAATATTGGTATGATGAATATTTGTATTTGAGTTGTGTCTGGGAGTTATTGAGTATTTACGTATTATATTTGTATTTCCCTTGTTATCTGATATCCGTAACACAAGTGTTTTAAGCTAGTTTATCTTAAAGTCAGATCAACGTTTGAGATGTTGTGTGAATTTATTATTGTCAAATAGACAGTCAAAGGCAAATTTATCTTTATTTAAATAGGCCTATCATAGGCACTTTCAAATCGTCAAAAAAACGAAAATACCTATGAGTATAGGTTTGCTAATTACAATTTTACACAAATGACCGATGACCCTGAGAACCAGCGTTGTAAGTATCATTTAAACAAATAGGTCATTGAGTGTCCCACTTTAATACTAGTCTGTCGGCACCAGACGGGTCTCATAATTAAGTTTATAGCAGGTACATCACGCGAGCCACCAGAAAAGAAACAGCAAGAAAATATCATGGTGATAAGTTTCAAATAACACCTAATGATACATATTATTGGAACCCATTATTTTACTCAAGCGATTATCCGCACACCAACAATCTTAATATCGTTTTACTCATTCTTTCTTGTTGTCCATGTTATTTTAAGTTATATAAAAGAGATATAGTCAAACGCTTGCGTTGGCCCATCTTACAAAACCGACTCAATCGAAATTAGAACTTAACCTCGAAGGTCACGCATCGTCTCCTCTATTCCAGAGTACTCCGCAGACGCGTCTACTCTGAGAGACGTGGCCGATGGATGCTCTAACAGCAGGTCCCGGTACTGCGCGGGCGGCACCACGACGTGGCCCGGACCGCGCGTGCAGCCGCCGCAGCCCGAGATCCCCAGTCTGGCCGCACCAACACCCATCGACACCAAAGGTGAGTTCTACTCTAGTTGCGTCTAACGTCTACCCCATTTAAACAGCTACCTACTATTAAAAAAAAACTTTATTTTTTATAACAAACGCTTCAAAGGTTAGGAACTAGACTGTATTAAAAGTCACTGGATGGTTTGTAATTAACTCCTGTCTCCATACAGATAGCTAGCTAGCTCGTCATATTATTAACCAGAGTATCAATAACATCCGAGCTAAATTGCATCTATATCTGTTCAGCAGTTTCGGCGTGAAAGAGTGTCTAAGATTCATACAAACTTTTTGACAAGTTTACAAATTTACTTTTTAATATATTGTTTTATAAAATTTCACTGTTAATTAGTAAACAGATGCAATAAAATAATTTAATTTCTGGAAAATACCCATGCAATACCGGGATGGAATGTAATCCCGAACTTAAATACCAGCCACAAATGCAAGTCTCAATCCACTAGAGCTGGTGTCCTAACTACGTTTAAATACTAACTGGTTTTCCATTAACACCCATCACAGAGCTCATCAGCCACGACGCTGATGTGTGTGATCAGGCCTTAATGTTGTGTGCCGGCATCCTGCTGCACTCTCCTAGCACGACTTGAGCCCATTAAAATTTATTGCTTATTTTAAAATCCCTCATTTACAGCGGCTTGTCGGACTGTTATCGTGGACCTTAATTTGATTATTATGTTATTTCAAGATGGCGCCGAATCTTGGTAGGTGGATTGTAACAATGCAATCAATACACGGCCCAAATGACTAAATTTGATTTAGAATATCATAACAGTCGTAGATAGAATAATAAATAATCAGTATTAATAGCCATGAGGCATAGCAGAATAATACCTCCCCCTGTACCAGATGTCGTAAGGTATCGGAATCGACAGACGGCGGTATATCCATCCAAGACAGTGTAGCTGATATGCACAGGGCGGGGATGGGCCATAAAAAAATGTTAATGTCACTTAAATTACAGATTTCGGCTGTGTTGACATGTCAGCTGAAACCCAATTCATACTTCATTTTAATACTGTCACTTGTAGATACTATCAGACCATATCGAAGTTATTATGTCACGTGACCCGCCCATTCATGAAACGAATATGAATGTACCGCAAATTACAGACGCCAGCGCGCGCGCACTATGGGTCGCGGGGTGCGGGGCAGGGGAGGGGGGTGAAACGGCTTATTTATGCGCGCTTTGCACAATCCAATCGTAATTCTGACCCGCACCGCGATTTGAATGTTAATCGATTGTGAATCGAGATGTATCGGTGACATTTCGAAGAGGCGGTTATCGATTAAGTTCAATTACCTACAGGGATTGATGGTTCTGCTTAAATACTTTGGTTCTAAAATCGCATGCGTTATCAAGAAATTGAGATGTCCGAATGTTATATCAAAATACAGCGCACTCGATAGAACAATTCAAAATTATTTTTTGATACCTCCCCGGTTCCGTGAGATAAATAAATAAGAAATTTAGCCCATGTTACTCAGAACCGTCAGATATCTGCCATATAAAGCTTCGCAAAAATCAGTCCACAAGTTTCAGAGATTAGCTTTTACAAACAAACAGACAGGTTGACAATTTTATTCAAGTACCATTTATGCTTTCATTTGCATTTAAAAAAACTGTTAATTTGGAATAAAAAAAAAACATCATTCTATATATATACATATATATATATATATATATATGAGATGGAAGATTTAAGTACACATTGTTACGAATAAAATTCCACTCAGCTTTCCCAGGGGAATTAGACTTGCCTTTATCCAACACCGAGATGAGTTAGTGCCTAAACCTGGACTTATTAATGCAAGAAACATCCAACTACACCTCGAGTTACGAGCGCTGGCTTCAGCCATGGAGACGTCAGCTCATATTTCAGCAGGCCATGCATCAGATAAAAGCAAGACGCCTCTACGTAACTCCGAGTAAGCCTGTGGGGTCACTGAAGGTGTTCTAGACAAATTGATTTGTTTTATTGTGACGGATATATATTAGCAATGGGTGAATTTATAAATATTCCACAAATAAGCATTTATATCTTATAGTTTTTACTAATATATACCACTATAACATCATTATATCAGCCATTGGTAGAGAGGCCTTCCCAAGAAAGGGGAATATTGCCTAAATTACGTCGCTGCCAACACGCTTGGGGATTCGTCTACCCATCCCCGCTCTATGCATTTGAGCTACACTGTT
This sequence comes from Heortia vitessoides, assembly GCA_020976665.1. NCBI lineage: Eukaryota > Metazoa > Arthropoda > Insecta > Lepidoptera > Crambidae > Heortia > Heortia vitessoides. Next base: position 17,227,294 of record JACJUM010003085.1, read on the forward strand.
TTGGATGGATATACCGTCATCTGTCGGTTCCGGTATCTCTTGCGAAACCTGATACAGGTGGTCCACTGCTAATATACATTTATCTTGTTATTTATCTATGTATAAACCACTTGAACAGTGACTGCCCACTGCAAATACTCCCACGCGAGGAAAGTCGCAGTTTACGACTAGTCGTCAATATTCCAGCTAAAGCCTATGTCCACTCATGTCGGGATTACCTGCGACAGGTGCATCGCTGTCGCACTCACGCCCCTGCATCTCGCATCCCCCTCCTCTCTCCCTGGCCCGCCCCCCAACTCCTGCGCAGTAAATCTTGGACGTGTAGCATCTAATCAAACGCCGTTAGATGAATGCAGTCCCTAACGTGTGAGTCTTTAATGGGCTACCAAGATGTCGGGTTGTAGATGTATCTAATTCTGCCGTTTATAAAGACTTAGCTATTTATTTGAAGAAATATCGACTACGATGGGTTCCATCATTTAGTTCCGTCTTATTAAACTATTTTGGCTCTGTGCCAAATTTATGCATATCTTTAGCTCATACATTGACCGTATGTGTGATTTTTACCACCACATTACATCCCATCTCTCAGTTGAATCAAACTGTACACAGCATGCAAACATTTATTAAATTTCAGTTCAGTCACTTAAAAGTTTGTCCAGGTTAAACATCACGACTTCTAATTCTTATATTTAAAAATATCGTAAAAATCTACATAGTAAACCTTAAGTGCATAACGCATTGCAGTGTTTATGGCACACTGCGCCAATATAAGTTGGCATTCCGAAAATTCTGTGCGATAGTTGCAATTTGAATGCGCCTGCGCATTGGTGCGTGCGCGCCCACTGATCCTAATTACTGATATAACACCTTTAGGGCAACCTTTGTGTTGGACTTGGGGCTTGTGTGCAACTGTTATTTATTTAAAAACGATTTACATAATAATATGGCGTTAGTCTGCAATATGAACTTCAGTGGAATTCAGTGCAATTCTCAAAATTAAGTAGCACATGAGGTAGACCTCGTACAAACATCGCCTGCATTGGTACATCACTCTTACATAATTCTTTTGCCAAATATTAGCGTTCGCATTGCTGTGTTCTGGTGTGAAGGGTGAAGACACAGTGAAATTGCTGGGTAATGTGTTATAACATCTTTAAGCCACAAGGTTCTCAAGGCATTCTCTAGTGATATCCCCGCCTGACACCTGAAACAATTTGATTATTTTCTAGTAAATATCATCTTAAATATAATTCTGCATTTTCTCTGCATAAAACCTCTTAAAGTAAAATCAAGTATCTATTTCGTCTATCGATTGCATCAAACTTGTAAAAGTTTTACATTTGAGTGTGTGTAGGTAGTATAATACCTAATTATGTACCTATAATATTCAATGAATGTCGCTGGCATCACAAAATAAACAGTAAGAAAAATTCGTCATGTCCGCTATGTATGTATGTAAATATATATGTATATAATGATATTATTCCAATAATTGGGATAAATGAAATAAAGACGTAATTGCGTTTCTCTGTAATAATAAAAGAAACAACATTTAAAGCCTTTACCTCAAGTCTTTTAATAATTAAGTTTAAATAAATATTGATTTGAAACATATCATAATTATATATATCCATAAAATGACCCAACCGTCAGTCGTAACATCTAGTGGCCCTGTCAATAAAACGACAAAGACAAACTTAGGAAAAATGATCGTAAATCAAAGAAGTTTTCTTTACATATATTTAAGTATATTTGTGATTCCTCTGTTGTCTGGTGTCCGTAACACAAGTGCTTTAAGCGACTTACCACTGAGTTAGGTCAATGTATGTGATGTTGTGGGAAAAAAAGGTCGTAGTAGCGCAATGATAGTGCAGTCCCGCATGCATGATGCACTATCATCTTCAGTGTGTGTATTAGTGGTAGTAACCAATCAGCGAGCAAGCCGCGTGTAGCTCGAACCGCTGGCTCCCAGAGTAACCCTTTAATAGCAGCTATGAGAGGGGCGCGGGCAATCCGCTTTAATGTTCATTACGCCGATGATTGCGCCGCTGGGGTACGTACGACCTTTACTTGAATATTGCTTAAGTCAAAATTCCGTGCTAAAGTTTGCCGACAAGTGGGCAAACATGTAATAAACTTATTTAGGACAGAGTTCTAACAGTAAAAGCTACCTACCTACATAACTCTTGGAAGCTTTAAAACTTGGTATGTTATGGTAATCGAATCATCGTTAAATGTGAAAGCTAAATAAACCGCTTTTAAAGACCTCTAAGTGTATATTTATTATGAGTAATTAACGGAGTAATTAAATATTATAGGTAAATTGATTGAAAATGATTAAATCATTGGTAAACATTCTCAAGACTCAAGGAAACATAAACTTCGAATAAAAAATTTAAATATGTATAATAAAATGGTTTTCTAGTTTATATCTTTAAATTAATTAAATTTATTGATTGAGAAATTAATGTTAGTAATAGATTTTTATTTAGGTAGGTACCTCAATGTACACACTTCCTATTTGCAAATAAATAAATTTTAATTAAGTACCAGTTGAGTAATTAAAAAGTACCAGTTGAGTAATTAATAAGTATTTCGTTAATAAAATAAGACAATAAAACTTAATTGTAACATCACATACCGTTATCCTGGTAGAGATTTAAGGATTTCTGTTTTGACATAAAAACCAGAAACATCGAAGACTATCCGCAATCGCCGAAACCTCCAAAATAATTTACTCGAAAGTTTTCCGTAACAGCATTATCGATACTTATATCTGCGCTAACTCGTCATTACAAATCATCATTATACCAGCAGTTGGACACCCACTGCTGGGCAAGGGCACCGATGGCCTTTTATTTATTAAACTTTATTGCACAAAATGTTACAAAATGTAGAAATGGCGAACTTAATGCCAGATGGCATTATCTCCCAGTCAACCATTACACAACAGAAAAAAATATTTCATGATTTCGAAGGAAATTTTTCTGAGCTGTTTGACAGGAATACTGCAACCCATTGCTTTTTCGACAGTCCAGTCCATATCATATCACCCTGTCTAAATATCCAGACTGTTTCCCCTAAAACAAACATTTGACATTCCCCATTAGTCAAAGACCATTATGGTATTTACGAACATTTAAGAATCCAATGCATTTTTTGGCGTAATTCGTATTTGGCAAACACCCATAACACATAAAGAGATAAGTTAAATGTTGAGTTGGTAATTTGAAATTGCCTCGTCGGTTACTATTTACAACCCAGGCTTCTGACGTACGAACAACAGAATCATTAAATTACTTATTATTATTAATTATCTTAAAGCCATTGGAAGTCCACTGCTGGGCATAGGCCTCGCCATGATAGCAGAAATTTTACCCATAATTGCCGTACTGGGCAACCGTGTAGCAATTAAAGAGCGCAGCTTTCGCGATGGTGATGCTGCTGCCCATCCCCGCCCTATGCATTTTAGTTATACTAATTTGGATGGATATACCGCCATCAGTAGGTAGTGGTACTTTAGTCGTCTTTTACGACACCGTGTAGCAGGAGGTACAATTCTACTCTGCCGGTACCTCACGTCTCTTATAAATGCTGTATTAAATATATAAATTACTTTAATTGACCGTGAGGTACCGGCTGAGTAGATTGGTACCTTCCTCTACTGCCAAATAGCAGTATTCGTTCTGTGTTTCAGCTGTGAAGATTGGGAGAGGCAGTGAAATTATTGGGTACTTTGACATAATATCCTCAAGTTACAAGGTTGGCAACGCCATAGTGATATCCTTGTGATATTACGAGCGTCTATAGGCTGCAGTGACGCTTGCTATCACGCGGACTGTGTGCTTGTTATAGAACAAGCACAAGGCATATAGATGCTATCTGGTATAATAAAAGAAAAAAGGTTGAGTGTTTAGACTTTCTGTCTCGGTCTGCAAAATAATGGTAAAAATCTAATTCTTTAGACATTCCTGTACGATTCTCCACTTTACCAACAACCCACCTCTATTATTTACGAACAAGAAAGAGCATATATTTAATACAAAACATTACGGCTGTCATTCGCATATAACAACATAAAGATTCCTTTCTCCAACGTTTGACGAACATTTAATATTATATTTATTGTCGCCATTCACTCGTAAACAAGTGTTTACGATGCGATGGGGAAACGTGTCTCGAGTCTGGGTGTTTGTTGCGGCTGTGACGTCACCCGTGAAAGTCTAGGGAGCGTTCGTCGGATAATTAGTTGTATTATTATTGACGAAACTGCAATGTCTATTATGCGAGGTCCGAAGACGATATGTCGGATAGGGTGGCCATCACGAGCTGCTTGGCGCGGACAGTCCTTACCACTGATATATGTATATTAATTATAAAATAAGTTTAATAAAATTGGTTTAAGACTAATTTAAAGTAACACTGATACATGTATAAAGGGGCAGACTAGTTTAAGGTAGGTCTAATTAAATTACCTCTGTATTTGATGACACTTCAGGTTCATTAGGGTCATATGTATTACCTAGAATGTTTTTAATTTCTTCCTCATTAAAAATACTATTATTATTGGTTTTATCTATTAATAATATTGACGATTTCCAAATGTCTGTGGCATTAGGTCCTATATATTGAGACTGTGAGGGAATAACGTGACAGGTATTCTAGAGTTGATTAAAACAGAATTTATCTAACATTATTACAGCCATATCAATTTAAATATACATTTTCCATCACAATTCTAATTAATAATAGTCGGTATGTGTAAATGAAATTCGTTCATCGCCATGTTTGGATACTCTATAACCGCAGTTTATTTACTGATGTCTACTCTAATGCGCATGCGCAAGGCATGCATTAAACCTTTATGATGTGAATACTAACAGTTCTCTAACAATAAATAAGACGAACCGTTAGTTCATTAAACATACAGATAGGATATTACTTCACGTGTGATTATTTTCAAGAATTTCCTTAAAAGCCGGTGATGTCCCTTATATGTGCATATACAGTGGGAACTCCTTATTTGGTATTGTAATTTGTGTAGAATTATAACGGCTTCGTTATAAGACTAACTGCTAAAGGTTTTGTGCGGTTTAATTTCCGTTTACCTACACTTGTCTACTCGCCGTTACTTTACTGCAATTGTATTAAAAAATCTTTCTTGGACACTGTGTTATACAAGTATCTATCTCCACAAACTAAAACAAAAAAATAGTTTCACTGTTTTAAAAATGGAAATTCATAAATATGTTTTTTTTTTAATTATCTTATATTTCACTAATTATCTATTATGTATATAAAAATTTACAAATCAAACATCGCTTCATAGACAGGCCAGTATTTTAAAATTTTATTAACTAAAAACGCTTAGCTCAATTATTATGGGACACACGTCATCTGTTTCTTATCGATAGAACATAATTTGTATTTCATCCGTGAGGTACCGGCAGAGTAGAATAGTACCTACCTCCGTATCAGATGTCGTAAGAGGCGACTAAGGTACCAGAACCCACAGACGGTTGTATATCCATCGGAATCAGTGTAGCTCAAATGGACCAGCCGGGGATGGGCAGCAGCATCCACATCACGAAAGCTGCGCTCTGCGTTTGCCATCACGCCCACTCACTTGGAAAGACCTATGTCTATGAATTCCAATGGCTTATATGATGAGTTTGCATTTATACCGTTAATGTTTACCACTCGGAAATTATACCAAATTTTCCTGGGTCTATAAGTAGTTTATGGTCGCAGTATCCTTGAATCGAATTTTAATAGTTTCGATTATAAGTAATTGTTGGAGACGCGGGGTCAACGACCCGCGCGCGGGAAAAGTGGCAGCTAAATAACAGTCACCAAATGGAAAAAATAATGACGTTTGAAACACTCGTCAACAGACGCGGAACCAATGTGTATTTTTGCACACATTTTCCCTTTTATTGGTTGTGATATAATGAATTTTTGACTTAGAAAACTTGTGTAATTGTAAAGAATTCATTGACAAACTAGCTGAGACGACAGACGTTGTCCTGTTTTAACTGTACACGTATGTTTGTCATCAAAATGCGACTAAATGAGATATAGAAGTAGTTCAGTGGAGCAGAATAGTACCTCCCCCTGTACCAGGTGTCGTAAGAGGCGACTGGGTTACCAGAACCGACAGATGGCAGTATATCATCAGAAACAGTGCAGCTCAAACGCACAGGGCGGGGATAAGCAGTAAAATCCCTGTCGCGAATTCTGTACTCTGCGAGATTGCCAACACGCTTGTCCAGCAAGGCAAACAAAAAGGACAAAATTCCCCCTTTCCTGAGGCGCTTATGTCTTTCATTCAATCAAGATTTTTGCCCCGTGAACACTTCAGATATGGTGTGATACTGCTCCCATGGGACTACACGGGATTGTGTAAAGAGCAAACGAAGAAATACGCTTTAGGATACTTCTGATGTTGCAGCGTCCGCATGCTGCGGTTACCTTTTATCGTCAAGCGGGCTTATCATAATATAAAAAGTCTTTATGCCCTGAAAACTGTGTTGACCTAAAAATTTTAAGTCTCTTTTGCAACTCCATTTACAGGTCGTGGTTCTTTACAGAACTATAATAGAAATATATATAATAGAATAATATATATATAAATATATATATTATAATATATAATTATATATATACTATAATAGAATAAAGCTATGATAGAAATATGTTATTTCCTAGTGTAATCATTTGCGCGAAATTCTTCGTGTTCCTTAATGCAAAGGTGTGTTACCGCAGAAGATGTGCAACCCACCATTCCCTATGCCAGTGAAACAAGGACAACAACAAACAAATCAAAATAGTATTAGCAAGTATGTTATAAGCTTGTGTACGGTTACACCGAACGGTGAGTGGTCGCAAAAAGCCGACGTGTAGTCGTGACGAGGGGCACAATACGTGTCGTCCATACACGACTAATGCACCGGTCGTTGGCTCGCGGTAATGGTTTTTGCGCGGCTGTTTTTTGGCGGCGATATGTGCTAGCGCTTTATTGTTAATGTCACTTTATGGCTCTACGTTTTTCCTGATAAGTCTGATGGTGCTTTGATTGAATTGCCTTGTATGCCAAATTAGGTATCACTTCGCTCTTCAATAGCTAAATCTGCATTTGTCTAATCATTAATACTTCGTAATCTTAATTTTTAGCCGTCAGGTACCGAATATAATAGTAGCAGTAGAGTAGAATAGTACCTCCCCCTGTATCAGGTGTGGAACTTACTGGAACCGACAAATGGCGGTATATCTATCCGAAACAGTGTAGTACAAATGCACAGAGCGCGGGGATTGTCATGCTACTAGATTAAGAATGATCGTCACCATCATATCAGCCATTAGAAGTCCACTACTGGACAGGCCTCCCCAATAAAGGGGGAATTTGCCTATAGTTTCCGCGCTGGGCAAGTCTGGTCGAAATTGCAGAGCGTAACTTTTTTGCATTTGAGCTACACTTTGGATGGATATAACGCTACTGTCGGTCCTGGTAATTCAGACGCCTCTTACGACACCTGTTACGGGGTGAGGTACTATTCTGCTCTGTCGGCCAATAATACAAGTAATATTATTTAATTACGATAATTATACACATTTATTTAACTTGAACTTAGAAAGAACATTTATTTTAAAATTTTATGTTAACGTGGATCCGTCATTAGATCACGCAATCCTCTATTGACGTCCATTAAAAGCTTTTAAATTCTAATACAATTAAATGACAATTCAATTAATTACATAAAATCACACCTGGAATTATTCATCTCTTAAAAATATAGTTTAGATTTCATGAATTCTTTAAAATTCCGCACTGTATTTTGACATGATTTTCAGTTTTATCTAGAGAATTACTTTCCGAAGCTATACATTTCGTTCAAGAATTAAAAGAGGCTACAATAAGGTGGGTGGTTATTTTTAACCATCGGATGTCACAAACTATCTATGCGTGGAACGCAAAGCGAAATAAGATGCTGAGGATCTGATATTTATAACAAATAGTATGAATAATGCGAATGTGCTATAGTAATGTACGACCGGAGTCCGGTTAGGACACCCATGTGAGCTGTGGTTAAAAAGGCGGTGGTGAGTTAGTGCAACCAGGACATTCGTATTAGCACTAGGCTACATGATATAATGTCCCAGGGCTGCCACGTTCTATATAAAATATTTGTATAATCGAAATATATAGCTTAGGAAAGTAATTATCTAGATGTAACTGATAATCGTATTAAAATATGATTACTGTAAGCTACCGGCAGAGTAGAATAGTACCTCCCGATGTACCAGGTGTCGTAATAGGCGACTAAGGTATCAGAACCGACAGATGGCGGATTCATCCGAGACAGTGTAGCTGCATAGGGTGGAGATGGGCAGAAGAATCCCCTTCGCAAAAACCAACACGCTTGCACAGCGCGGCAATTATAGGCAAAGTTCTCCCTTTCTTGGGGAGACCAATGTCCAGCTGTGGACTTCCAGTGGCTGTAATGATGTATCAAAATATAATGCGCAATATAAAGCATTGATGAAATCGTAACTATATTTTTACCTATCATCGTCGATGGTATGTGGATACGTATTGAACAATTAATTAATTTCGGTGACTGTTCTTGCAACACTAACTCTGCGCACGCGACTCTGCGCCCGCGTGAGCTTTACTTTATATCGCGAGGGTACTAATTCTGGATAAAAAAGCTTAAGTTACTTTCATAAATCCAAGCTTCATATATGATGGGCCCGATGGCGCAGATGGTCGTGGTGGTGATCTTATCTTATGCGCCTGGGATCGTGGGTTCGATCCTTACGCATGACATATATTTATATGATAATAATTCTGTTTGTCCTGTATCTGAGTGTTCTGTATTGAATACCCAGACACAGAACAAACAATAAATATTCGTCCTGAATGGATATCAAACCCAAGTCATAAGATATGAATATTACGAAACCCCCACTGGGTTCGTTAAAAATAAATCCAGTAAATAATAAAACTATTTTTCAACTACTCTAAACGGTTTATTTCAATTCGGCTACCTTATGTTTTCAACTGTTTTCAAGAATTGCCGGTTTCAAAGCCATTAATAAGTCGTTTTTATCATGATGACACGATTATACACTGTGATGAGAAGAAAATCAATAATTTTAATGTATCGGCTTACATCCCTGCGTGTTGCGCGAGTGCGCTGCGCCCGCGCAGTGGGTGCCAATGACGAATGCGCTCGTCTACACTCATTCATATTTATTAGACGCTATTTTTTCCACTAAATCTTCCGGCGCGACACTGCGCCTCGACTCGCGGACCACTATTTAAACCCACAATAGAACTTATTGTGCCGTAAGTCGGTCCGGGCATGCGTTGAACGAGTATAAATTTAACTACGTTTAAAACATAATTTTAATTTTTTTGCCGCAAGTCGTAAATCAGTCTTGTAATTTTATATTTTGCGGTGGGGTAAGTTATTCAGGGTTGCTGTGCTCTTTAATCACTGTGGGACTCCGAAAATCAGCTGTTGTAATATAACGAACGGATGTAATAAGTTGTACTATCATCATATCAGCCCCAGGAGGTGCCCTCCTGTTTTCCCCCCTCCCCCCCCCCCCCCCGTCTTGTAATAGGACTGATCATATTCGATTTGCAGTAAGCGGGATTCTGTCTGAAAGAATAAATAAAAACATAAGCGTTTCTTATTTAAAATATTAATTATACTAATGGTTTAGATGAAATCATGGCCTCCAATAGCTCAATAAAAACGAGTAGGTACGTAACTAATTTTTTCAATTAAGGTAAAGATTGATATTATAACACACAGAAATATCATCATATTACTACCGTTCGTGTCATCGCGCCTGTCAAATTCAAAATATAGTGTGGAAAATTTTACTTTATTATGCCGACAGAAATCTAATAAGTCTATTTAATGCACTTGCTAGCTGATATTGATTTATTTCACTCCATATTATAATGTAATAAGGCTGTATAGATCAAGATACGAGTCTCCGCGATCCTCTGTGCCGCCGACAAAATGGCTGCCATAAACCGCCATCTTGTTAACTTTGGCGGTCAAATTTTATATTGGTCGGTGGCTGAATATTTAAAGTGCTAATTGTACTAGTATTACATGTTCTGAGATGCTATCGTTGTAATAAATGTAGACCCCATTTTGAATATGTGTAAGACAGATTAAAATAAATCCATTTTTTTTCACATCGTTAATGGCAAACAAATTGTCGCTGTCACTCAGACTAAGATAGTTTTGCGAGCAACTAACACAACACACGCAGGATTTAGTCAAGGTTAATTAACTGATTTTTTTTCCTTGTTTTGTCACTTAATGCGACATCTCTTTGCTTCTTGAAGAGATTAATCTCTTAGTTCTATCACAGCTTCATCGGTTATTGCGAACTGGCATTCTTTTTATGTATGTACTTCAGAATAACTTCACCTGAGTTGTAAAATTTATTTTTGTTTAGATCTTTAATACGATGTCCACTTTTGTATATATTATATGTATACATAGTTTTAGAAAGTATATCTCCAAATAGAACTGGACATTGATTAATTAATAATGTATATATACATACACAAAAACGGCAATAGGTAGGTACTGTACAATACAATATAATTACAGACACTGTAAATTACATCTGAAATGCATGTTATGGTCACATGAAATTGATTCTGTTTTGGCCCATGTGACAAACATGGTCTACTGATACAAGATTGAAGCTAGAATCAAACCCTCGACCTTTCGCCGTCAATTGGTCAATTGGTGCGCCCGTGCGTGAATTTCATATGGAGAACGCTTGTGGAAGCCTATTTTCCTGTATGAAGTATTACAACTCTATCATGTCACTGAAATTCTCCTTAAGAAACAGGCAGATACACTTTTATTTGTAATAATAGTATGAAGTTTAAGTTTCCACAAAAGGTTCGCGTGAGGATCGTTCGGCCCTCGCAAAGAGGGAGAGCACAATTGGAATAATGACAGGACATTTATATTGTTTAAGATGGGTTCGCCGGGCGGGCGCGGTAATAACTGAGGATGCCTTAACACACATTTTATTCCTGACGACCTTGAGCATGCAATGCGCTCGTTAACGCGCAGTGCAAGGGCTGACAGTACGCCATTTTAAACCTCACTTCGACCAATAACTGCTAAACAAATCTGATGGTTCAAGATCTCACCAATTGGAAGTCCACTGCTGGACCTAGGCCTCCCCAAGGAAGGGGGAATTTATAATTGCCGCGTTGGGCAAGCGTGTTAGCAATCGCACAGCGCAGCTATCGCGACGGAGATGCCGCTGCCCAACCCGCCCTGTGCATTTGAGATGCACTGATTCGGATGTAGCTGCTAGTCGTCTTTTACGACACCTGGTATAGGGAGAGGGACTATTCTACTCTGCTGGTACCTCACGGCTGGAATAACATAAATAGATTTTTTTTTGTGTTGACTAGATATAGACTGCGTTTTAAAGCCGTTAAAAATAATTTTTATTACGAGTAGTGAACGCCAAAGGTTAGAAAATATTAAAGCATGAATGAAATTTAAATAAGGTCATTTCGTTTGCACCTACTGTGGTAGTATACACTGTTAATATGGTCCACGCTTTGGATAAGTTTACGAGCATTAAGCCAGTCGAACTTGCCCCGCGTGCAACTGATAGCCGGCTGATGAAATCATTATACCTCCCATTCTGTGTCTGACACATAAATATGTAGGCTTAAAAATTGTTGTTAATTTTGCAATTTGCATTAAATTATTGTGACGTTAAAATAGTGGATGGCCTGCCTGTAGTTGCACAGGATATATACGAGTAGATATATTTACTATCATTATTATGTTTAATAGAATTTGGCTAGTGTTAGAATATATAAAAAATTCGTCTGTTATGGTAGTGAAGCTACTGGGTAATGTAAGATAACATCTTCAAGTCACAAGATATCACTAGCGCGTTGCCAACCAACGCGCTAGTGATATCCTTGTGATAGTTCGTCTTCAGAATGCGGTGACGATTACTGTCTCGCGGACCGTATGTTTATTTCTTATCTATACTTAATATTATAAAGCTGAAGAGTTTGTTCGTGTGAACGCGCTAAACTAATGAACCGCTGGTCCGATTTGAAAAATTCTTCCCGTCTTGGACAGTCAATTTAACGAGGAAAGCTATTATACTCCCCAATGTAACTATTCCACGAGGACGAAATTGCGGGCACTGCTCGTAAAAAATAATCAAAGATTACCCAATGATTTTTCTCTGTCTTCATAAATTATCGATATAATTCGTTAGGAATTGTAAAATCTGTTGAAAAATGTATCTTTATTTATAAAATATGGAAGCCGGGGATTTGTAGCAACATGAAATACAGGCTGAAATACTGAAACTGACGTCTACCGTTTAATACAACCTTGTTTTTGCCGCTCATTATTGAGCGGTCAATGCCCGATTGTGCCTGCGTACCCCGCGGTGGAGCCCCCGTAGAATTCGCGGGATCTGAGTGGAATCGATGATAATCACCCGAGGAAGCCTCTGAGGGTCGACCTTGGCCCGAGTAGCCATCGTTGGGGCGTTGGGGACAGTCAAATTGTTTGCAAAGGAGGAATGAGTGAGGCAGAGACTGCACGCGTTCACCGGCAAACACGGTGTACTGCTGTACAAAAAGAATGTAATGTTTGTGATAGTGGAGTGCTAGTGAGAGGGCGGCGGAGAGAGCCTTCTATACAAGTTATGCTATTGGGCGGACAATATAACCTAACTTCTTGTTGCAGTATACACCGACCAGCCAGTGTCGTCCGCGTCGCCTCCGACGCGCGACAAAATTAACGGCGAGGAGAAGGCGCGCTCACGTCGCCGGGATACCTGGGCCGAGCCGACCAGCACGACAGCGCCGGACGACGACGGTGAGTTATCCATTCTGTTATTATAAATACGACTGTCTTATAAAATGTTCACGTCTGAATAGATTTCAATGTAATTAAACATTTGAATAAACATTCAGGCTAGGAATATAACAGTACTTTAGACGCCGGAAACGTTTGCAAAGTGTCATACCACCCATTGGAAGTCCAGTGCTGGACATAAGACTCTCCAAGGAGGTGTTTTGCCCATAATTGTCGCGTGTGGGCAATCGCAGAACGTAGCCTAACCCTGCCCTGTACATTTGAGCTACACTGTTTCGGATAGGTATACCGCCATCTGTCACTTCTGGTACCTTAGTCGTATAATAAACATTTGTATTCATCCGTATATAGGTGTTATGTGTTTTAGTGTTATTTTATCAATTCCAGTCGCTTAAGTTACGGATATCAGACATCCGTGACTTAAGCGAATTATCACAAAGTCGGGTCGACATATGAGACGTTAAATGTGATTTATTTTTTATTAACACTTCTTTTTATCCCATTTAAGTAGCACTTTCCCTCTTGCGACTCAAGTCGGAAAGCGACAATAATTGATGTGATTAGTTTACGTCTTGTCCCTTCACATCTATCCTTGAAACCTTTACTTTTGAACGTTACAATGATTTCTTTTAGCCTCTAAAATCTTTACAAATATATGTATTATTATTTTAAGTAAATTCATGCTGTGTTCTTACATAGTATATAACTTACAGTAGGGGTATGAATAGAGACCTCTTTGAAAATCATCATGTCAGCCATTGGAAGTCCACTATTGGACATAGGCCTCCCCAAGTAAGGGGCAATTCTGCTCATAATAGCCGCGCTTGGTAAGCGTGTTGATAATCCCAGAGTGTAGCTTCGCGACGGAGATGCTGCTCCTCATCCCCGCTCTGTGCATTTGTTCTGTTACGGATGGATATACCGCCATCTGTCAGTTCTCGTACCTTAATCGCCTCCTACGACACCTGGTGCAGGGGGATCACCGAAAAATTTAAAATGCCAACTATTAATTATTCTTTATTCTTAAACATCCTTAAATACTATAATTATTTATTAATCAGGCAAAAGAATCGTTGAAGATAAGATTCTAAAATTAAGATTAACATCTCACCTAGGAATATAAATTACACTAACTAATTTCAGACACTGGTTCATCCTTATTGTCTACATGTCATGAGGTAACTAGTACAAAATAAGACAAAGTACAAATCAACCAAAACTTTGCAATCTACGAGTATATTAAACTATGAACACTTAATTACATATAAAAAGTTTGCCATTCCATTCTTCGAGGTAAAATAAACCTTATATTCTGTAAGCATTTCTTTATTGCCAGTGTTTGTTCATACAAACCCTCACGGCTCATTTTGCCTTGCAGCAAGCGTCGGCGTGCGGTCACCTCTGCTGCAGCAACAACACCAGCAGTACGATGAACAGTTACGCGATATCGCCGCCTCGCTCACCAGGCCGAGGTCGCGCCGAGCCCTGCCGCCTACCCTCGAGCGGCCCACCAGGCTGCCTCCGCCTGATAGACTACCAGTGAGTACTCTGGCTGAAGAGTACTTCAGATGCTCTTCTAGTAACTTTCATTTAATTATACTCTTAAACTAAAATATACGGTCATGTACAAATCTATAAGATGAAATCTGAAGAGTCGTCCACATCATATTTCTTCTTCCATATTATTTCGGTACTTCATCTCAACAAATCACTACCTACAGGCTCGCGGCACTCCTGATGGTGGTGTGCCACCTGAAGAAGGCAGCTCAAGTTCGTCAAGTGAAGGAAGCGAGCCGACTGACGCAGTAGAAGCTACGGAGGGGGGCGAAGGCGGTAGAGTAGAGCTACCAGCCGAAAGGCTTCTCCATGCTAGAGCGGGGTGGCTGCAGAGACGTGGTCCGGCTGGCTGGTCGCGCCACTGGTTCGTGCTGAGGGGTGCCGCTCTCCTGTACTTTAGGGACCCTCATGCCGAACATAGGGGGCTGATGGATGGAGTTATTGACCTTAGCGGCGTGGCCAGAGTCATCGAACTACCCACCTCAGCATCAACCAACGGCTATGCTTTTGAAACCGAGGTAATATATCGCATATTCTTTTGAAAACTTGAATCAAGTTATCAAAATGACTGCAATAGGTTTTCAATACATCTTTTTCTTTCAGACATGGGACGGAAAACACATCGTACTCTCTGCAGTTACTGCAGGCATCAGAGCGAACTGGATGTCGGCTATTCAAAGAACAGCCGGGCTACCAGACTCCAGTCCATTGACGCTGATACTTCGTGAAGATACGGTCGATCAAGCGTCGGAATCATCAACATCGCCCGTCACGCCCATTACTCCGATTACGGGCCGGTCGGCACCATTCTCCTCAGACGAGGAATATAGAACAGCTTCCGAGGGCGGACGACGGGATAGTGCGGATTGGGGAGATGTAGCTCCGCAACCACCACCCTCCCCGATACTCAATCGGACACCCATATCTAAAGTAAAAGAAAAAGTCCGAGCCCGTAGCTGTCATCAGACGCCACCGAGAACGGACATCCCCAAAAACGACAAAGATGAAATTGACGCAACCAAAGAAAAAGAACTTCACGAAGTAGACGAAAACGAAAAACTCACAGAACCACGAAAGCGCAGCTACGTATCGACTATCGACAAACAAACCATCGAAATAGAAGACTTGCGGAAGCAACTGAAAATAGCAATGAGCGACGTCCACGCCGCAGAGTCAGAACTGGCGAGGTTACGCAAACTCAAGTCAGAGGCCGCTCTGAGAGAAAAGAATATGGAGGAACTAGTAACAGCTTTACAACAAAAAGAAGAAGAACTGTTAATGCGAACGAAGGAAGCAGAAAACCTCGACACGATAAAGCAAATGTACAGCCAAGACAAAGCGCTGTGGGAGAACAAGTTAACAGAAACACAGAACTTCCTCAAAGAATCAACGGAGCATTGCGAGCTGTTGACGAGGCAGCTGACGTCAGCGCAGGACACCATTAAACAACTCCAGCGAGAGCTCAATGACCTGGACGATAAACTGCTGAAAAGTGTTAAAGAAAATGAGACTCTTTACTCTAGGATTAGAGATCTGGAAGGAAGAATAGCAGCAGAGTCGCCTTCCAGAGAAAAGAGAAAGAGCATCGGTTCCCTCAGTGATCTCACGAATATAAATCAAGAGCTGAATTTGGATTCTTTGGAAAAGAGTAAATTAATCGAAGAATACGTCGAGCTACGGGAGAGGTTTTTGAGGGCAATCCAAGAAATCAAAGCTATGAAAAAGGAGCTTCGCGAGTCACATAACATGTATGACGAGCTTGAAATCACAAACATGAAGCTCAGAAACGAAATGAAGCTGAGAGAACAGTGCAGTCGATCGGAGATTGACCTGATGGCTGCCCGGATCCTAGACTTGACTCAGAAATTGACAGCGTCTGATAAGCAAGTTCGGACCCTGAAACATAAAATACAGAAGTCTGAGTCCAGGGAAAAGAGGCGCAGCTTGTCGCTGAAAGGTAGAGAGGCTTTAACTTTAGGTAAGGAGGTGGAGGAGAAACTTACCGAATTAGAAAATAAGATCACTATGCTAGAATCAGGCGAACCCGTCCCAATGATCAATTCGCCGTCCAAGAGCGGGTCACCGGCCAAAGAAAAAGGAACCAAATCGGACAGTCTCACGGACGAAAAACGAATGAAGAGACTCGCCGCCCGGCTGCGGAGGAAATCATTGGACAGCGCGACGAGCTCGGAACCGATGAAAATGCTCGTCCGCCTCAGCTCCCTCGAGACCAAAGTGGCTTCCGCTCTCGAAAACCGACGAGATCTCACTAACTCGTGCGAGTCCCTCAGCCAGGCCACCGGCTCCACCGACAGCCCGATCTTCAACGACAGCCCCGCGGGCTCCGCTGTCGGCACGCAGTCGCAGAGACACCTCCTCGACCGACTCCAGAGCCTCGAAAGCGTAGTCATCCACTCGAGAAACAAGGTCAACGAATGCTTGTGCCAAATGAGCGCGATGCGCGCCGCCAAGTCGAGGAGGTCGCCGTCGCCGAGCCTCGAAAAAAAATACAGCATCAGATCGATGGAGCGGTGCCTGACCGACGTGAGCAGGAGGCTACAGGAGTGCTTCGACCGATGCGTCATCGACTGCGACCGGAACGAGGACAGGGAGATAGACGACGGGGTGGCGCGGACCGTCGCGCAGCTCGAAGAGCGGCTACGGACGAAGCTGCTCGAAATATCGAGGCGGAAGGCCGAGCTGTACGAGGCCGGCGAGCTGACGCAGCGGCGCAGTCTCGAACTGCTCGCCGAGAAATTGGCCTACGAGGCCGTGCTAGTCGGCAAAATCCAGGAGGCTCTAGATGCGGCTGACGGCGGCGCGTTCTTCGCAAGACTCGTCCGCGCCGAGATCGCCGAGACAGGCCGGCTTATCGACGACCTGCGCCGGCGCATGGGCGGGGACGGGCCGCGTGGGCCCGCCGCCGCGCGCAGCTCGCTCGACCACCTCGCGAGGATACTGTCGAGGAGGATCGACCTCGCGAACGGAGCCCGCGACTCGGCAAAGCCCCGGCGCGTCGACCTGGCGATCCACGGGGCCGATCTCGAAGCCCTCCGGGCGGCCCAGCGCGAGGTCGCCGAGGCGGTCGCCGAGTACCGCGCGGAGAGACTGAGCGAGTTGCGAGCCGCGCTGCCCGCGAGCGGGGAGGACGCGGAGGCGGAGGCGGCGCGCAGATGCGGCGAGGCTTGGACCGCCGCGCGGGAGGCCCTCGGGGCCGAGTT
Source organism: Heortia vitessoides (assembly GCA_020976665.1). Taxonomy (NCBI): domain Eukaryota; kingdom Metazoa; phylum Arthropoda; class Insecta; order Lepidoptera; family Crambidae; genus Heortia; species Heortia vitessoides. Next base: position 17,244,989 of record JACJUM010003085.1, read on the forward strand.
GGTGCGGGCCGAGCTGACGCGGGCGTTGGGCCGCGCCGCGCAGGCCTGCGAGCGGCGGCTCGACGAGGCCCGCCGCGCGCACCTCACGCTGACCGCGCAGGACCGCGCCGACCTGGAGCTGTGGTGGCGCGCCGCCCACGACCGCTTGCGGGCGGAGATGGAGGAGGTGGCGCGCGAGGCGGCGGCCGCGTGCCGCGCGCCGCCGGCCGAGCGGGCCGAGGGCGGGTCCCCAGCGCCGGGGTCCCGCGCGCCGTTGCATGACCTGGCCGAGGTGCTGGCGCTGCGCGCGCTGGTGGACGCGCGC
>JACJUM010003085.1:17245692-17267123 GCA_020976665.1 Heortia vitessoides
CGCAGAGCGCGGTGGCGGCGGACACGCACGGCGACGGCCTGCGCGCGCGCTACCAGCAAGAGATCGAGCAGCTGCGCGCGCTGTGCGAGAAGGGGCTGCTGGCCATGGAGAGCTCGCACCGCCGCATCGTGCGCGAGATGGAGGACAAGCATCGCGCCGAGCGCGACCAGCTCAGGTGAGACCAGGGCCCCCGCGCCCCCCGCGACCCCCGCGCCCCTGCGCCTCTCGCCCAACGCTCAACGGCCCATATGTGTCGGCAAACAAACTTAAAGTCAGCCGAGAGGTACCAGCAGAGTAGTATAGTACCTTCCTCTATACAAGGTGTCGGAAGAGGGGATTATGGGCAAAAATTCACACTTTCTTGGGGAGGCCTATGTCCAGCAGTGGACTTTCAATGACTGTAATGATGATGATGACGTCATTAAAGCTTTAGTTCTTAGGTTAATCGAATTTAAAGTATTTGACAGCCAGTAATTATGAAACGTATTATACGTGTTTAAAAAAATCTTACAGCAATTAAAAAATAAACATTGATACATAGGTCAAAGTGCAACAAACCTTTAAATAACTTTGAGTTTATTTTTACTTCTTCTTCTTCTTACTACTTCTTTCAAATAGTAATTTTTATATAGAAATCGATAGTGTGTCATGTATTGTATCATCCATTTGAGCTAATTAAACGATAAACAATTAACGATGTATGTATGTATATATATTATTAACATGTCACACATCAACTTGACACCTAGAAAAGTAGCCTAAAACACTTGTATTACGGACATTAGAGTGAATCACAAACACATATTTATCATCAAGACGGATAAATACAAATAGGCTTCATATAAATATTTCTCATGGGCGGGGATCAAACCCGCGACCTTCCGCACACATGACAAGAATCACCACCGAATGCTCCATCCGACACGTTTTTTTTAACGACTAATTGTTTGTGTATACCTGAATTCTTTACTAATGTTATAAATCTGAAAGTAACTCTGTCTGTTACGCTAAACTATTGAACCGATTTAAATTAAATTTACAGGTGGTTTAAAGCCATAGAAAGGACATAGACTACTTTTTCATTCGACATAAGAGTTGTAAGGGGTCGAAAGGGGGGATGAAAAGTTGTATGGAAGTATCGCTATTGTTAGAGCTAGAAGCTTAAAACTTATTATTTATGCTATTGATTTGTATATATAAATAAATATAACATTAAAAGTTACAAGTAAAAAGGTATGGTGCCCAAAGAAACAACTGCACGCGGACGAAGTCGCGGGCACGTCTAGTATAACTATAAAGTTTACTCCGTCCATGTAAAAACAAATCGCCGCCACGTCCGCAGGCTGGACAAGGAGCAGGCGTTGGCGGAGGAGACGCGCGCCACGCTGGCGGCGCTGGACGCCATGCGGAAGGCGCACGAGAGCGAGGTGCGGCGCGAGGTCGACAAGTTCAAGGCCGAGTTCCTCAGCCGCGGCGCCACCTCCGACCTGTCGCAGATCAGCACCAGGCACCAGTCAGTACCTCCCATTTGTGTTGCCCTAGTAGTTGGTTATGTAACTAAATCGACAAACTCAACGACACCGCAACATTAGGATATCACTAGAGCTTTGCCAATCTCGATTTGAAGATATTATTCGGTGTTCTTGGAACCCTTATCAGGTTTTCTTGCATGTTCTTTCTAGTAGCTAGCGTAATGAACCTGCTATGAACTTAGTTGTAAGACCCATCTGGTGCCGACAGACTAGTGTTAAAGTAGGACACTCAATGGCCTATTTGTTTTAACGACTCTTACAACACTAGTTGTCAAGGTCATCGACCATCTACGAAGCCCGAGTGCATAAAATAACACGTAATCCGTCAGAAGGAAGACTTAATATGTTTGAGCTGATCTCTATCGCGGGTGTCGCAGGCAAGAGATGGAGGGGATAAAGCGCGAGATCCTGTCGCTGTCGGAGAAGTACTCGGTCAAGTGCGTGGAGAGCGCGGCGCTGGAGGAGCGGCTGGCGGCCGCCACCGCGCAGCTGCAGCACGCGCGCAACCACATCATGCAGCTGGACGCCCGGTACGCGCACCCTGGCTTCTGTCACGCGCATGTCGTGTCTCATACCTTATTTATAACCTACGCGAAGCATTGCAATATCAAGCATACCCCACTAGATTTTTTCTAGATTTGTAACTGACTTCGAAAATAGGAGCAGGTTCTTAATTCCACAGATTGTTTTAAATTTTAAACACAGAAACGCTGTAACTTGCACTACAATAATTGCGTTAAGAAAAATACTCCATACAAATGACAGATAGAAGTGACGTCAGAAACAGATAGATGTGTAGTGTCGTATGTACGTTTCTAATTTTATTCTAACTTTATTAAGGTAAATAATTCTTACCAATAAGTACATAAAAATATCCTACAATAAAGAAATCGTTCAAACGAAATTATGTTACTTCTACGATCATAAAAATAACAATAAAATAATATTTACAGAAATAAACAACTACGCGCACACCTCATCTCCGAAGCGAACGAGATGAAGAACGGCGAGGCATCCTCACTCTCCCAGCTCATCGAGGACACTGCGCCGGTAAGCTTGAACATTGACCCCCCTCCACTTTCCCCACCACCCCCACCAGTCACACGGTCACGCTTGTACAGGCTAGCTATACGCTTCATCTGGTCATCTCACTTATTCCGGCTACCACGCTTGCATGACGTCATCGCACGTATCACGATAAATTTGATATTTGAAATTGTCTTCGGTAAATATACTGTAAATTGAAAGACACTCTGTCTAAGAATCCATATTTGATTTAAGCACACGTCGAGTTACGAGAGGGAGTTTAAACGGCTTATTTTTTGTATTTCTATATATTGATTCCGGGATGGTTAATGGGGGTGATTGATTTACTAAGCGGAATTTCGTCAGTCTTCAAATAATATTTAACACACTTTAATGTGAAAATTACAACTTCTATTTAATTCAATAAAAAAGTACACACAGCAACCTATTAAATATATCTGACAAACTTTTGCAATCGATATTCATCTATAATTACGAGTGATTAAGTTTAAAATTGTCTGTAAAAATTGATAGATTTTGGTAGGTTGATCCCACCGTACATAGTAGTAATATATTTATTTAATTTGTCTTTTGGTGTTGATGATGGTTTCTTGTTTGATAATATATCGCTTGCCACCAAAAAAGCCAACATACAATCCTTCTAAATGAATAATTACTAAATCGACACACAAATTTAATTCGCCAAGCATAATGTTAATGAAAGATAGGATCATAATAAAGTGAGACAGAAGTCATTAGACATTTCTTATTCTCGGAAAAACTAAAGAAAATATTTACTATAAAAAAATTTAACTCTCCTCAGAAGGCACAAGTAAAAAAATATTTTTAAAATTTTCTGTAACAAAAAAATTCATTTTCGAATACATAAAACCCATAGTAATAAATAACTAAATCAAATTTCAATCACCTGCATCAATTACACAAAACACATTGACATTTCGGTATTGGTCCCTCGAGTCGGACGGCGTCCTCTCCTAGCTCGGGTGGTAGTGTAGACTGTATAATAATGGCGTGTCGGTGCGGGCACTAACAGCATGGGGCGGAGGCGCCGCTGTGGGTGCACCTGCGGACTCTGGCGGCCGCCTGGCGGCGCAACCACGCTGCAGGTAACGGTTCGCACATGCCCCTTGATCACACTCAGTCTGAAAGGATTCTCAATTCAATAATGCGCGCGTTTTTAAATTCTGTTCGGTTTTTGAACGAACATTTTTTAGTTTTTTTTTCTTTTCAAGAAATAAAAAATATACATTTCACTTACTGAGCTAAAACACAAAATCTAATTAAACATTTGTAACGGCCAACAAAATTCTATACATACATACATATTAGAGGAAAACATTCATGATAAAACTATTTTTTTAACGGAATTAAAACGCAGTTTTTAAAACTTTTTGAACATATTTAGTTAAATCAATCTGTCAAACTATCTTGAAAACGTGTAAAAAGTTAAATAACACGCGTTTTAAAACGTTAAAAAAATTGTTTTATTATGAGTAGTAAACGCGTAAATATATTTTTTTTTACATTTATACATTTCACATATTATGTTGTATATTTATGATATTAAATCACAATTTAAACCGGAAAATCCACTTTTTGTGTCAAATAAATAGATAAATGTTGAAATAAATACACTCTTAATCTGAGTTATTTATTATCATATAAATTATTAAGGCAATATTTATTAGTATTAAGGGGAAACTTAGTATTAAGGGAAATAGTAGACAGTATTGGACTTGAGAATCTTTAAGAATACGGGGGTCATGATTTCTTTTTTATTTGTGTTCGTTTATTTTCGACGCACTTTTTATGTTTTATTCACAACCCAGTTTCAAATTCTGTAACGTAAGTTTTTCAACGTATTCACAAGTCTCACCATATTTTTTTTTGGTGCAAATGGGTTTTTATTCAATCGCTTTGCTCCTCCGGGTTTGGTTGTGGTTTTGAGTGCACTGGCAACACTGATATTTTTTTAGCTTCTTTCAAATGGACGTCTTTACTTTTAATATGATTTATAATAAGCAATTAAATGTGAATAATACTGATTAATATGAATCAGCTTCGACCACAAAGCCACTATATTTTCCATTATATAATAACTAACACAATTTAAAGTGTCTTCTGAAACTCATCAACTATTCTTCACTTCCTTTCTTTCTTAATACCACGAATCGGAATACTAGATTCACGATACTCTTGCTTTGATTAAAAAAAAACAAACATTCCATTTAATTTGTCTATGGCTGACAGCTGAATAGTTGATGCGTCGCGGGACCAATACTCGCCTTTATTACAGTAAGTGTACGGTCTAAAATGATTTGTGTCGCGCAGACGAAGTCGCCACGCTCGAGTCCGCTGGAGGCGCGCGGGCCGCGGGCCGGCCGAGCCGGCATACAGTTCGCCAAGACCGAGAGCACGAGGAACATGCAGCTTTCGCCCGTCCAGGTCAATATTTTAAACATCTCCATCCATCCATCAATAACCCCTTTTCATCCGTCAACAACCTTTTTACATGCTTCCATCCATCGAAGTCATTTTAGTCGTAACATAAATATTTTTTTATATATTTTTTTCTGTTTTGTGTAATGGTTGACTGGGAGATAATGCCATCTAGCAATAAGTCCGCCATTTGTACATTTTGTAACATTTTGTGCAATAAAGTTAAATAAATTAATAAATCCATAATAATATACAAAATGAATGTTTATTTTAGTTACGCTTTTACGACATAATTGGTAAATCGATTGTGATGAAATTAAGAATATGAATAGTTCGAACCCGGAAAAATAAGATTTTCTAAAAGACCAGGCGAAGTGAAGTCATGCGAATGGAGCTGTTGCCATTGTAAGGCTACTGCTGGACATAGGCCTCCCCAAAGAGGGGAATTTTGCCCTTAATTGCCATGCTGAGCAAGCTCAGTCGTCTCTTACGGCACCTGGTATAGGGGGAGGTACTATTCTTACTTCTATACTCTGCCGGTACCTTACGGCATAAACATGTAAAATATCTAATTTCTAGTTCAAATTCGTAATAATTTAATTTCTATTTAAAAAGAGTAGAAGTATTTCAATATTCCTATCGAATTATATATATTCTTATGACTACATCTACTGAATTAGAGAAAAACAAGATAAAATAAAATAAAGACTTCCCGCTCTGTTCATCGGTTCAGTTCGTGAGTCCTGGAGATAAAATCTGCTAGCTGTTATCGACACAGAAATAGACTTCAGGCAATCTGTAAAAATCGCTGTCTTTCTATATACTGACACCGCACATACCTACTAGTTCGTACTTTACCTACCTCTTTTGAATATTTGTAAAAATCCTCTTCGTATTTTTCAAACACACAAAGGTCTGCTTTAAAGTTGGTTACGAACTAGCAGACAGTGTGCAGTATCCTGTCGTGTAATAGATATACTTTTTAATATATAAAAGAACATATGAAAATACTTAATGCTAATATCAAGTGACATTTGTCCACAGAACTGAGATCGTCGCGGTTTAGTCCGGCGAGCGAGCGCGGGCCGCCGGCGGGAGTGGTGGCCGAGCGCAAGAAGCGGTTCGAGCGGTGAACCCGCCCCGCCACCCCGCGCCCCGCCCGCGCGCGAGAGTTGCCAAAGTACGTAGGCACAGATCGCTCGGCCCGTGTTCCGAACTCGCCGCTCGCGCCGCTGTCTGCTCGACGAGCCATCTGCGCCTGCTCAATTTGTGGCTTAGGACGTATCCGAACTCCCCACGCTAGCACCTGGCCACTCAGCTTGCGCGAGTCCCTCAGGACCCGATTAATATATTATTTAATATAACACGCCTAGTTTATTCTCTCATGACAATATACGCGTCGCATACCCGTACATGACAGCACCTTGTGTCACCTTTGAGGTGTTTTTATTATATAGATTTAGTCGAAGCCGCGGGATCGGTGCGCGTTCCCGATCCCGCGGGTGAGGAGATGGTATATGTGTATGTTATCGTTCTGTGTAGACGAAGTAATGTATGTAACGTTAGGAGGTAAGGCCGGACAGGTTTGGTCACGAACTACGCTGACGGTGGCCGGTCTGCCCGCAAATGAACTGTAACCGAAGTACTGACTCTTGTACGCCTAGCTGTAAGTTACTGTAAGACCAAATACACGATTCCCCATGAGAAGTGGCCAGCTCGTTTTCCCACCCACCACACAAATTGTACATAATATTATATGCATTGTTTTCGCTGCGTAATTTTAATTAACTCTAGTGTGTACATTTCCTGTGTCTATTTAAAACTCTGTCCTTTTCCTTTATATTTAAGTCCTTGCACTAATTTCCTAAGTTTAGCTGTAGAGAATTGGGTTAGTGAAGTTATTGTAAAACTTGTAAAAAATTGGTGTAATATTGTGTAAATACTGACTGTTCTCTCGCCTTGTCACCAGTTTTCTAGTGTACCGTATTTCATTTTATCTTTAAGGAATCGTTACCAAATATTTTCGTATTTATGACGTGCGCACCCGGCGGGTGCGGGTGCGGGTGCGGGGCGGGGGCGGGGGCGGGGGCGGCGCGGCGTCCCGCCGTCGGGGTCAAGGTCAACGGTGCGAGTAAAGTGTGTTTTATTAAATGCCCGTTTACTGCACCCTTGAGGAGTCACGCGACCAACTATTATTGAACGATATTAGTTAACGGTCACAAATGTTAAATAAACCGGGGGCGGAATGTAACGGGAACACCGCGCCGCCTCAGTTACAATCGTATGCCTTGTTCATTTTTTTTTTGTAGATTTATTCATAGACTTTATATGCGGATATGGAAGATATATAACGAGAATTTGTTTATCAAGTGTTTTTCACGTGAAATGGCGCGGGGGCGCCGGCGCGCGCTTTTTGGATTTCATTAAAGTATCCCTCAACAGAACGTTGGATGTTTTACAGTATATTACAATGGAACTCGCTTAGCACGATAAAAAAATTATAAGTGTGTATATAATTCACTTATCAAGATTAAAATTGCGCATTGCAGAATCGTCTTGAACGAGTTTCGCTGTATTCGTCACAGAGGCTAATTAAATCGCGCGCCGGCCGCCCGCCTATATATTTATAGAGGCATATTATATTGTTTTTTTTTTTTGTAAACATTAACACATAATTATATAAAGTTGAAGTTTGACATTTCCCGGTACCTAAGCTCGTGTCGTCACTCGTTACCATTTCTCGAACTGGGCATTTTGTATCTGTCTTCCGTACACGTTCTTGTATATTTCACCTTGTTGTGTATAGTGTCACTTAGTATGGAGCGGGCGGCGGCGCGCCGCGTTGCTCCTGTCGCCGACATGACCGAATGAATGCGCGCCGCGCCCGCGCTAGTTGCGGCCCTTGTATCACTTGACCTTGTGTTGGTTTATGTAACAAAGATTTTTAAATAAACTACTTAATACAATATCATTGTTTTATTTCTTAATTTAAGCGTAACATAAGGCAAGTTTATCGTTCAATTCACTTTTCACAATTCATTTTGAGAAATTTTATTAATTTCGTACAATGAAATAATAAATACATATATAAAAATAATGCATTGCTGTTTGTTTTCACGTCATACTTATTTGTTAAAAGCAACGATTTCGTTTCTCATAAAAATATCTACAAATAATAAGGTATTTATTTTATGTTAAATTATATGTTCAAAACATACTAATTCATTATATGTACAACACTTTCTTTGAAAATCAAAGTATACACAGTAACAAACCAACCTACACAACAAATACAATCTACTTTTTACCAAAAAAAACAAACGACTAGTAATGACAGATTCCATTTTTGAATATTGATTCGTTTATCGTTGTGTCGTCATTCTTGCAAAAGAAGGAAATTTACAGATTCAGGCATTTCAAACGCGCACTTTGCACGTGACGTCATGAAAAAAAACAGGATGACCAATAGGATCGCTTTGTTTGTATTTGACGTCACACTCGACATCACTATTGGTCGAACCGCCTGACCAACAATATCACAGTCGAAGTTTAAAGTTATATTAAGTTTTTACTAAAAAAATTTCCTAACGTAAACAAATATGTTTCAATAATGACAGTGATACAATCGTGAATTTTAAAATTTGTCATAGATAGTTTGAGGCGTAATACTGATATATTTGAAGCAATAATTAAAGTTTAATAGGCCTATTACAATATTTACAAAGATGTATATGTAATGTACCTATATTTTTCATATACCAAATCTACCCAACAGTTGATAGTGTATTATCACAGGGGCGTATATGTACTTACAATGAATATAATGAAACCTATTTACAGTTACGGGCCGTTTGAGGCGCCATATATTTAATAAATAATTGTAAGTATATAGCCGTCATAGGATGCCGGGAATGTGTGAGCCATTAAAATTATAAACCAGGCAGAGAGGTGTAAGGACACCATCTTGATAATCAAACTTGTTCCATTTCTACCACCAGTTTTTTTTATCTAATGTTAAATACGTTTTTTTTCAAATAAAACATTGTCATATCGTACTATTAGTTCTGGCTAATCCCCAAAACGGCTGGCCTGAATTTTGTATTTTAGTAATAAATAAGTTACAAAATAACAAATTTACGAAATGGTGGACAAAAGCTGATTTAAATAACTAACAATAGAATCGATGCGAACCAAACAGTATATACTTATTGTACAGGTATTGCACCTGAGGTATACAGTTCCATATCGTTTGCATCCTAATGCTGGACTATCCAGACGTCAATTCCAGTGCCACCAGGAGAGGACGAGGTCGCTCGGACGCCCCCGTAGGGCGAGCGGGGTCTGAGCGCTGCGTGTGCGCGTATAGTCTACAGTTGTATGAGCGGCAGGTCGGGGGCGGGGGCAGCAGTCGGTACGGGGGCGGCGAGGCCGGGGGCGGGGCCGGGACCGGGGCCGGGGGCGGGGGCGGGGGCGGGGGCGGGGCGGGCGAGGCGCGCGCGCCACAGGCTACGGTCGGCGAGCACCTTGCGTCCGTACGACGAGTGAATGTCGCGAAACGGGACCTTCTTGCGGGGCAAGTCCAGCCGGAGGTTCTCTTTGTCTGGAAAACAAGATCAGTTCAATTCAAAGTAAACTAGTATGTGTCGCAACGCTTTATAATATTTCTGTTGTTTTTCTCACACAGGCAAAAGTCAAGCTATTGTGGCATTACACAAAAATTTTTTAGCGAAAAACCCTCTGGTTTACCATCAATAATTTTTAATATATATACATATACATATTATCTCATAAAAGCAGATGAAGTGTAGCAGTAATCTTAATTAGTATTATACAATCTCTAATTGTGAAAGTTTTTTTTTACATACATTATCTTCACGAAATAATAAAGAAAAATAAAAAATAAAGGAATAGAATATATTTCATATTTAAAACAAATAATTGCGAATGAAATCAAGATCTTTGTACGTCTGTATTGAAAAAACTCAAAAACTAACCTGACTCCGAGATAAGTAGTAATCACAAATATAATTTTTAAATACATATTCACAGAATAAACACCAATATTCTCTATATAAATGGTGGGGGTGGAGGGGGAACCCACGGCCCTTGGCGCATAAGATAGCATCACTACCTGCGACATGCCCCCCCCCCCCTGTCAATGGACCCATTAGAAAGTGGGTTCGACTCGATCCCTGTCCAGGACAAATGTTTATATGATTAATATTTGTATTTGTTTTTTGCCTGGGTGTTATCTGCAAGTATATTATGTATTTAGGTAATATATTTGTAATACCACTGTTGTCTGATATCAACTTTTGTGAACATTTATTTATTACTTTATTCCCGTATCGTTGAGAGCGGGAACGAGAACAAGGCGAGTGAAACCGCACAATGATGGTAGCGTCAAATTAATAAAACAATTATAATAAAGTGAAATCCCCGCGCAACGGAAAGATGCAGGTTCGGGTCCAGCCTGAAGCTTGAGAGAAGTTTTTTTTTATTTTCTATGTATATGTACTATTATTTTAATGCTATTATTATTATAGTGGACAGTGAACATTTTGCAGGGCAGTGTCGAACTATCGAATTCTTCGGACTAGAGAGTACTTACTGCCTTAGACCCCCTATAGTCCGGAATTTTTTACAAGAGTACCTTGTAATCCGACAAATTACAGATCCAATGATAAGATTCTTTATACATATTATATATACATATGTACATATATGTACTCTGAAGTACAAATCATACTTGTAGACCATGTCGAATTACAGGACCACACCGGGTTAGACAATACAGGAATACCGGGGGTCCACTGTATTATCATTTCTGAGCGATAAATAAAATTGAAGTTTGTTATATTAAAATAACAGCTATATATATAGTCTTATGAAAGTGTACAGTGCTCATTACAAAGCTTTTTAAACTTTGTCTGTTTAGGGTAAACTCCGAAACGGCTGCACCGATTTTAACCAGACTAACACTAACAGAAAGCGGATGTTATAAGGAGTAACTTAGGCTAATTTTGTTATTCTCACGGGAACAGAAGAAACCGCGGGGCAAAGCTAATCTTTAATAAAGGAAATAAACAAGACTCACGATGCCGGCTGCCCTGCACGGCGCGCGGCTCGGTGTCGAGGCCGCGGTTGAAGGGATTGTAACGTTGCCCGCGCGGGGGCACCTTGGGCTCCTCCTCCGGCGGAGTCACAGTCACCAGCGCGGCCGCCTCCGCCGCCGCTTCCGCTAAAACACAAACATATATAACACTAGCTGTACCCGCGACTTCCTCCGCTTGGAATAGTTTTTTTGGGTACCATACCTCTTTACCTTAACTTATTTATATCGAATGAATAGCCTGAAATATAAGTTTCAAGTTTCTAGCTCTAAAAATAGCGATACTTCCATACAACTTTTCATCCTCCTTTTCGACCCATTACAACCCTTATTTCAAATTAAAAAATAGGCTATGTCCTTTCTCAGGGTCTAAAGATTGTCTGTGCCAAATTTCATCAAAATCGGTTGAGAGGTTTAAGCAGGCAAACGTAACAGACAGACAGACAGACAGAGTAACTTTCATATTTATAATATTAGTAAGAATATAAGAACTGTATCGGTACCTTACTCTTATCTATTTCTACCGCCAAATAGTATAAGAAACAGTAAAATTACTGGGTAATGTGACATAATATCTTCAAGTCACTAAGTCGGCAACGCGTTAGTGATATCCCTGTGATATTACGGACGCCTATAGGCTGCAGGGACGCTTACTATCAAGCGGACTGTATGTCGTTACCTTAATTTATATATACTTTAAGGAGAACCTGACTGACTGACATTAACTCAGGGCCTAAACTATAAGGGTTAGAAACTTGATATTTTGCACAGGGTCCTTTTATGTCGAAGGAAAGCACTAAGGAAGAATTTTTTAAAAATTAACCGACTAAAGTATACGACTGAAATTAATTATAGAGGTTTCTCATTAAAAGTTTTTAAACATGTGTAAATTTTTTTTTTGGAAAATCATCCTTTTTTGGTAAAATTAGGGTGAAAAGTTATTATAAAAGTGGGTGAAACCACGGGGCACTGATAGTATCATATAAAATTATTAATCTTCATTCCTAATAAGTTAAAAAAAGGTTCATTGGATAGAGAGGTTGCAATGATCTGTGACCTCAAGGATCACTCCGCTTTGAAACTACTGCGAAACTCTGTTTTCATCTGATAATTGTTTATTTTAACGAGTAAGTTTTGAGTCAGTTTGCACAGTTAGCATTGTTTTTGATTGACTGATTTGAAATAACCAATTTTTTTAAATCGTTTTTCACGATTATGATCGAATTCCTCTTGTCTCAATACATAGCAACAAAATATTGAACACAGCATTTAAAAGCTATAATCTCCTTTTTTTCGGACCAACCTATTGCTGGACTACTCACGACGTCAAGTCGAAAAAGAGGGCGGGGCCTCTCATTATGAGAGCGCTTCTATAGACTCGACCTAGGCTCGGGCGGCCCGAGTTGAGGGGAATTTAATTTGAAATTCAGCAAAAAGAGGACGGACGGATTGAGCCCGGCCGCTCTAGGGCTGCCGGTAATCGCTCGTCGGGGCAGGGACTGCATGCGTTCGCCGGCGAACGCGGTGTAATGCTTTATTGAGAGAGTGCATGTGCAGTGTTAATAATCAAGTTGTGCCAGTGAGAGGGCGGGGAAGGGGTGCGATTTTTGCGATAATTTTATCGGGCGGGTCATCTAGCACTTGACGCGGTCTACGATATCGGACGTGTATAATCTCCACCAGACAGCAGCCATAGAAAGTCCACTACTAGAAATGAGGAGGCTCTCTAAAAAAAGCGAAAATTTATTGCTATCTGTGGGTGGTACTATTTTACTCTGCTGGTGCTCCATGATGACCAATAATAAAACAACTTTTATTATAAAAGCCAATGTGCCTGTTGTCCTTCAACTACTTAACATATCATAAAATTTTCTATTCATCCAGAAAAGGATCTTTTTTGGATCACATACAAAAAAGGAGAAAGATATTTATGCTGAAAAACTACCTGTACACATTCGCTAAAACTTCTAAATCAATATAATAATCATCATGCGAGATAATTCTTTCTCTCACTTAATTCAGAGTTAGCTGACCTTGAGCCTCATCAAGCTGCCGTTGCAGCTCTGCCACCATCAGCTTCATGTAATCATAACTTGCACAGGCCAGTGCCTTCATCCATGCCTCCATGGAGTTCTGAGTGGTTGTGCACAGGAAGTATGTGCGTCCGCCTTCACATTGAAATACTATTTTGAAACTGTAAGCTTCCTCTTCAGTTAGCTCTGAAATATACAATTTTTGCCTTATCATATGTTTTATTCAAAACAAAATAAAAATGTAAGAAATATGTGGATATGTCTTAAAGTTTTTGAAATGTTTAAGGTAAGGGGGGACTGGGTTCATAGACCACTGTGAAGTTATGAACACATGAATAGCATAGAAATGTACCTAAATATTATGAGAAATTGAAGCAAGACAAAGCAGAAAGACAAACTTATATCTGAAAATTGCAAAAGTAGTTTATATATATATATTGCTATTGCAGTGCATTTAGTTATTTTAGTAATAGTTAAACATAACTTTATTAGTATAAACAAAAAAATTCAAATCCAAAAACGCATTTAAGAGGAAAAGTCCACACATTTACCATAAAATCACATTAACAATTTCCTTGTCTGGTGTATCATATATGACAAACTTCACATACTTAACTTCATAGTATAAAACAAAGTTGCTTTTTTGTCTGCCATGTATCCTTAGACCTTTAAGAATACATATTTTTTATGCAGTTTCTATAAATAGATAGTGATTCAAGAGGCAGGTTTATATGCATAACACATATAAAATAGTAGAGGAAGACCGATAACTTTAGAGGTTTTGAATATGATGTAGTTAATAAACTTATTTTTTGCAATTACATTGCAAAAGCTGGCTTAAACCGATGAGATAAATCAAAATAATGTACTATAGTAGTAAAAGAGAGATAAGAGTTGTATGAGGAAATAAAATAACATTTCAGACATTAATACATATCACTAAAACTAATAGAATTGGAATTGGAAACACTTCTGTATTCGCGAATTTTCACAACGTCATGCATAAGCTACTTTCTTGTATACATGTTTTTATGCTTCGTTTAATTTTACATAATTGGTGAAAGGCAGTTAAAAACTTTAAAAATGACCTGTATACATAATATAATAATAATAAATTATGACATACTTACCAATAGTGCAACCTTCGAGTATAATGACGCCGACGGGCTCTTTATCACCATTTTTGTCGAAATAGAATAAGAGATTTCCCTTAAGCATAAACCACCTTTTCTGGTAGTTCTTCCCAACTTCACATCGCATGTCTAGCCAGCCTTCGCGGTCCACCGGCGTCGCCGATGATGCGAATGCGGACAAATTCTTCTCATTTATCTTCATTGTTGAACAAAACTGTATGATAGATTTCAAAACAGATTAACGTCGAAATTTTGTCATTAGAATTTTGAGATGATAAAATGTTCTTAATAAAAATTATTTAACAAAAATTACAATATATAATAATAGAAACTTAAATCTAAATGAAGCGTTTAATTATTACTTGTTACACTAAAATCAATAATCATCATAAGTTTTTATATAGTTTTGAACATTGCGATTTATAAAAATTATTTATGTCATTTGTTTGACAGATTACTGATTTGTGCCTTGAATTAATAATGCTAAAAATAGGCAAGCAATTTACAACTGTACAGCCAATCTTATTTTAGAAAATGTATAGATTGTAATAAATTTTATCAAAGTCACAAAAACAATGGCTCACTGATTTTAAACAACGCAAAGATAGTTTTTAATGTTAAAAATTTTACGTACACTAAGCTTAAATTATTTTACACAAATATGTCAAGATTCAAAAATTATTTTCTATTATTAAATTCTAAATTGACTGAAAATTTGAAAAAATAATTAATAAGTATAAATGTTGATTAAAAAAATTTATTAGGATTTATGTAGATTGATTTATTGCTTTATGTACTTAGGAGCGATTACCAGTATGAAATAGTTTCATAAATACTCTACACCTATTTTTCAAACGGCAGAGACAATTTCAATAGGTATAGTAATAGTTCATGGCATTTTATTTGCCTTTTTAAAAATGGCTTGTTGGAGCCCTCATCGAATATCATTGTATCGAATAAAATAATACTAAAACTATTCAAGGAATCATTCCTACGAAAGAAGAAAAAGTATTCTCAAACGAGTCTTGAGCCATAGTTTACCTATTAATGATATATAGTCACGTATATATAAATTCACACAAGATATTTCACATCGTGGACGAAACTTTAAATTAGTAGCTTCAAGTAAAAAAAAGTAGTTGTGTTACGAGTTCACACAACGGAGAAATTATAAGAAATAATTATAATAATTAAATAAACCGACATCATAAAATTACCTGATATGCGGTTTTATCACAGCTCCTAACGCGTTCTTCCCACGCCCCTTTACTGGCACTACACAATGTATTGTGTACATACATACATTAAACTACTTACTCCAAAATCAGGTATTCCATTAAGCATACATACATCGCGTTTGCCGGCGAATGCGTGCAGTCACTACCCCAACGAGCAATAACCGGCTGCCCCAGCGAGGCCAGGCTCACTCCGTCCTCTTTTGCAAAACATAACAACCTCGTCAACGACGGCTGCCCGAGCCTAGGTCGATCCTTTGGAGGCACCCTTGGGTGAACTCGGACGCTCAGATTCCGCGAGACTTGCGAGGTCAACCGTAGCTAAACGCGCGGTCTAAGCCGCGGGGCACGCAAGAGAATACGGGCATCTGGTCGCAACATGGGAATCATTGATATAATACTGAAATACATATACCTATGTGACACCTAGACGCAGAACAAACACAATGCTCATTACATAAATGTATGTCCCGTGTGATTGTACCCAGGGCGTTGGCGCACAAGAGTGAACACTATAGAATGCGCCATCGAGCCCGTCTAATACAGGTATATGAATTGTAGAGAATATACAGTACACAGACCAACTGATAACCTACACAAATACTATTCTCAATTTCACAATTGATAATTATTCTTTCGCTTTAGTAATAAGTTCAAAATTTATTAATTTTGTCAAATTTAGGTAGGATGACCTGTTGCTTGGTGTAACCGTCTATAGGTTTTATAAATACAACTTGAATTTTTATTTTAATGTTTATGGGTATACCTATTAAAGTGAAACAACCATAACATAGTTGTTCAATCTCAACCATAATGGTAAACTTTCTTGGTCAATGCTCCAAGACATCATGATATTTTCCGATCTTATTTATATTAAAAATCATTGTCATATTTCAATCAATTTAAACAAAATAAAACCTCAAACGAATTATTACCTCTGCCGTCCTCAATAAATGCCGTTGATCGATCGATCGATTACGGCATTTATTGAGGACGACTACTAAGTCCTTTGAGATCAGCAGTGTTTTTCTCTCGGGTGTTATAAATAGTCAATGCAAAAAATAAATATGGGGTTAATAAGAAAAGAAATAACCTACATGTATCGGAATTCAGTACCTTCAAATAAAACAGGGCTTTTTAAATGTGTAATATTTTATTCATAATTATTATAACCTATTTTCACAGTTATTTATAAAGTTATATTAATATCAAGTATTACACTAATTTTGTTGTATGAATTTCTAATGATTGCTCCATTTAGAAAATTTGATTTCCGCCTCAATCATCAGATTTGACCACTTACCAGCTAATATATGACAAAATCGTGATGTCTATTTACAGTACAATCCCAATTCCCTAAAAAAATTGACAAATTCACAATAACAAAAAGAGGTCACAAACGAAACCCTAAAAAGAATTCATTCAACTACGAATCTCACTTAACAACTGTACAAAATATTACCAGTGGTTTCTTTAAAACGTGCTCCGTTAAACATCGGCAATGTGGGCAAACAATTACGTCGACGCTATGTACAGAATGTAGTTTTACAAAACAAAATATAAACTATATACAACATCATTAAATATTCTCAAATGCTGTAACACATTTAAAACATTTTATATTCAACTAGGCATAATTCAGTTAAGTCGCGGCGAGCCGCTGCTACTATTAAACAATGCACGCCGAGCGTGGCGTCTACACTCCCCTTTACAATTGCCTATCATCAGTTGACGCGACTGATGCTCGCGGTATAAAATAATAATAATTAGACACTAAGCAACAAAAAAAGACCTACAATATGTTTACTAATCAAAATGTCGGACAATTTGTTCAGTTTGACAAGCTGATCGATGTCAGCCGCGGTGGCGGCGACGAGGCGCGCCTCCCTACGCTTAGGTTGTAATATATATTAAAAATAGAAAATTTCATATATCTACTAAACGGTCGGAGATTCGGCGAATCGACTCTAGCGTCGCTTCGGTTGGCTCCATTTATATTTTTATAAAACGACGATCTCTAATTATACAAATGCTACTCTCAAACATGATCTAGGGGCTCCTTTAACGACTATTTATCTAAAAGTAAACTATTGGTGTCACTAATTAATTCCCAAACGTACATTAATGCCGTCGCGGCGAGACGACGATACGCTAGCACTTCTGTTTAGAACGTTCGCGCTTACCACAATGCACAGACTGCGGTGGTCGACTTAATAATTATTGAAATAGTAAAATTTTGCACTAGTGAGCCCATAGAGTCGGTGCAGTGTGGTGCAAATTGAGCTTATTGTTCCCTCGGAGACACTATGTGGGTGCGTGCGGTGACCGGTGAACGTGTCCAACGTATGATGTCGCTACTGTACGGTCCAGCTCGAAAGTACTAAATAAAGTGTATTCATTTAAATTTATTCAAAGTAAAAAAGCTTACAAAAATTATACATTTAATGAGTAAAACGAACGATGTTGATGTTTAATTATTATGACGCGATGCCGAGATGAAGTGAGAACCCTGTGAGACGAGATGGTCTGCGGAACGAGTCCTATTACAAATAACGGTGTTAAAAATATCTAAAATCACTACACATAGCTAACTGCTTTGGTAATTCATACCGGTTTAATACGATAACGTATGTAATAAAATAATAATATATTACATTATACATATAGCACAACAACGGAATAATTATAATACAACTGCGATCGGTGTCTTTGACGGAGTGGGTCGCGCGAGGCAAGCGGCGCCGGCCGGCGCGGTCACTCGTCGTGTCTCACTACACAGTAACCGGGCAACTGAATAGTTGGTTCTTATTGTTGCAGTGGTGTACACACAAACCTCTATTGTCTGTTTTACAAAACAGTAAATTACTATATATATGTATATACTATCGTAAAATTCATCACTTTCCTAAAACATTTGTAACATTAATCCAGTCATTACAAAGGATAGCCGCTAAATATTTTTTAAACATCAAACAACAAAAACAATTTTAACTTTCAGTTATAAAATACGAATTGGTGATACACCAACAATTGTCAAGTAGAAAAAAAAACTTTCTCAAAAATATACAAATAAGTTACCATGTATAAATTCAATAAATTAATTTAAATGGAAAGTAATAGGCCTGGGTAACAGAGGGTAAGACATTTCAATTGAAAACGATTTATTTGCACTGTCAAAGATTTTAGCTGTGCTGAATACAAAACGGTATTTGGACAGTAATATATAGTATACGCCGACGCTAACACTACACAAAATGAGGTTCACGATAATTTCATATGGAGATAGAGACAAGAGATCAGGAAGTAATGACTGTAACGAAAGACTGCGACGGAAGTGATTCCTTTGACAAGGAAACATATACGTAACGAAATGCCCTCAGTGAGAAATAATCTCAGACATACAACAATTATAGAAAACTCGTCCATACACCAAATTGGACCTTCGACTGTTATATCGAACTATAACAAATCTAGCATCTTTTAAATTTTCCTAGTTTTTTTACATGATTGTGGTAGTTTTGTGCGTGGTTACATTCATTTTAATCATTACCCGTCCGCTCGTTACGAGTTGCGTTCGAATACAAACTTACGGTTTATGTTTTCAATAAAAATGTATATAAAGGTATAAATATGTAAAAGATTTATAAATGAAATCGCTCAAATATAATGTTATTTATGTCGCTCAACACTGGGCGAACGCAGCTCGTAGCCACCGGAGTGGCCGACGTGAACGTCACCACGGCTCGTTCGGTCAAAAGACTCTTTGGATAAGGCCAATAACCGCCGGCGGCGGCAGAACCGCGCCCGAATCACTTACACTCCTACAATAATTTATCTAAGTACCACCCCGAGGCGGCTGCTCGCTCGCCGGCCCGCGTTCCCGGCGCCGTCCGAAAATAAATAAGGTAATAAATAATAATTTCAAACACTCATCAGTGTGTACTTTAAAACTAGGATCCAGGGACACCCGGGGCGGCGGGCTACGGCGGCCGCGCGACGTCCCGCACCGCACTGTACACTTCGCGTACACCAGTATTTCATCGGCCCACTGGACTCGGCCGAACTTCGATCGACGAATGTCGCATATTTTGAAGTTAAGATTAGCGTCGTCGTCGAAACAAACTGACGCGGTTTTGACACAAATTTTATTTAATATCTCGATCACGTTATTTTTTCAATGAAACACTGAGAGCAACACGAAACATTGCGAAGCACGACGCGACGCCGACGCGCACTCACTCGCTCCGCGTGGGTCACTGTCTGCTCCTGGGTGACACTCATTCTTCGGGACGTCACGTAGCTTGTCGAGCACTCGAGAACCCGGCCGGGCGAAGCCGAGCAGTTCCAGGCGGGGCCCGGCGAAGCCGAGCGGTTCCAGGCGGGGTCGCGCGGGGCCGGGCATGGCGGGGCCGGGCATGGCAGGGCCGGGCATGGCAGGGCCGGGGAGGGCAGGGCCGGGGAGGGCTGGCCGCCCGCCTACCCGAGCGCGGCGGCGGTGTGGTACAGCTGCATGAGCACCTGCACGTGCAGCGGCAGGCAGGAATGGCGGTCGTGTGTGTTCACGTCTAGAGCCAGCCACGACAGCGCGTTGTACCCCTCCAGCACGTACCTACAAAGTTGCACTGGTGTTAACAACGGTTTCGAGGAGATCCGGCGGGGATTTCTAGACTGTTTATAGTGTTGTGATACTACATACTGTTCTAAGTCTTGAAGTCAGTCAAGAAAGAATCTCACGAAAGACCCTATAGATGTATACCACCGAGTTGAAACTTATTTTATGTCTCTATACGTTAATTTATTTTTTAGTAAAAGAAAATAAATATTTTCGAATCGAATCGAATCGGTGAGGATTTGGCCGCTACCCTGCAGAGCGAGGATCGAGTGGAACGTAGCGCAGTATCGGAGGGCAGAGTCACCTGAGCACGTCGGTGGTGACCTGCGAGTCCAGCGGGTGCGCGTTGTGGTCGCGCCGCACGGACAGCGAGTAGTCGTCGGTCTGCAGGCTACCGGCGTGCAGGTGCAGCGCGTTCTTGAGGAAGGCGGGGCAGGCGTCCCGCAGGTGCGTGCAGCCGGCCCACCACCACGCCGGCATGGCGCCCAGCGGCGCCGTGGACACCATGTAGCCCAGCGCCAGCGGCTGCTGCAGCACGGTGCCCACCTGCTCCTGCTCGAAGGGCAAAACGCATACGCGTTGGATAACTATCTTGCTTCATGAATTTATCAAAGGACCTTTCTTGCGGACCTTTTTGACTCAGGTGGCAGTACTTATTCAGATTTTGACGTTTTAGAATGTATTAAATTTATTTCTAGTTTAATCTTCATATCCTTTTATATTGACTCGATTTTAGGCACTTTATATTTACTCTATTTTTAGACACAATCGGGCTATTTTTGGCTCAAATCAATTTAAAAGTAGTATTTTCATGACATGGTTCACGGTCACTTCGGGACTCTTGAAATCGGTGCAATAATTCCTTACCGCATTGGTATCGTCCTGGTGGTGGTAGTGGTGGTGCAGACTGGGCTGAGTGGGACTGCCGGGCTGGTCGTCATCGTGGTCGTGGCGGCGCGGCGAGTTGCGCGGGCTACCCTGTGGCCACATCTGGAACATGTCTGTGAGGATGAGCTCCGTCATGTTGTCCCCGCTGATCTCCTCATCGCCCATGTCCACATCTAAGAACATCATGTCGTTCTCGACGCCGTTCGATATCTGCGGCTCGAATGGCATCTGGTTTGACTGGAACAAAAGAAAACATAGGTCATAGGTTACGGGAGTGTAAAAATAATAAGATGTAAGGTAACGAGAATTAAATATTTTTATTTACTATTTTATCACAAAGCTTTTAAACATTTATTAAGAAACTTTATACGACTTTTTTAAAAAACATATTTCTTTGATT
>JACJUM010003085.1:17301337-17352349 GCA_020976665.1 Heortia vitessoides
ACAAAGTAATGCACATTAATTGTGATACTTACGATGTAATAACAACAATATAAGCAGAAAGTTATGTTCACAGTCGGTAGGCGTAGCTTTTGTGCAATAAATAAAGGCTATGAATAAGTCAATGAATTATCATACATTACTATAATATTTGATAGGGGGGTGGAAAGTTCGGGCGAAAATGCCAGGCTCGAGGCAAGATTTCATTTATCATTCCTTTATAAGCGTCCTAGAAATACTAATAGAATGAGAAATGTTCCGAACACTTGGGTTGGGTTGGGTTGATTATTCCTGAATTAATATCGCAAAACAAGAATCGTTGGAGGGCACTTGTGTGCTTGGGTAAGTACGTTCTTAGTTGAGATGTAGTAATTAGCGAAGCGTGGAGCCCTTTATTAAGTTGATTATGGCAGTGATAAGGGCTGGCATGGCACATCTGAGCGGGAACGCCCACGGGGGGGGCACCGTGACATTTACCCCCTTGCCTCCACTGCGACGCCCGCCCTCGGCCCACGTGCCGCGCCCCGACAGTATAGCCTTCGAAATTCCAGAGTAAACAAAATGGCCTAGTTTTATCAGCCTCAGACATGTAGGTTGGTGGAATTCTTTCTCATTGTATCACTACTACCCAATTCGTATATCGATGGCTATTCAAAATGATATTAAGTTATATTTTTATCCAACTGTCTTAAGAAAACTACAGATTAATATCTGAAGATATCCATTAAAAATGTTTACTAATATTTAGATTAATCTAGAATACATGTATCGATCGATATATTTACTAAACTGACGCATATAATGATGTACCACACCAGTAAATCGCCAGTAAACTTTTCATTCCTTAAACACCATCAATATTCCGAACAGACAGGAGCAGCAAAAACTTGATAGTTCCGCATTTGCATACACTGCCCGCCGCTTCAATGGCCCGCAAATCGCAACATCCCCTTCTTGCGGGTGGTTGGGCCCGCCCTAAACAGATTACCCGGCGTCGCGGCCGCCTCCCGCGCCGGCGGCAGCGCAGGAACGTCGGCACGCCGGCCCGCCGTTAATCTAGCGCAAATGGCCCCACGTACCGCCGGAACTGGGAATTATAACCGGCAACTGCGACGAAATATTAGCCCCGAGAGACATGTCATTAACAAGCCTACGCTACCCATCATATTGACCGGACGGGCCGACCAATTAGAAAACCTAGCTATCTGAGACTTTTTGCAGTTCATTCTACAATCATCACTTTAATGTTGATAGTTTTTAACTAGCTTAAACTCTAGGATAGGACGCGGACGGAATCACGAATGAAAACTTTATATATAATATAAAAATAAAGTAACTTTCCGTCGTCTGTCTGTCCCTGTATGTTTACATCTTAAAAAATACGCAACGGATATTGATGCAACTTTTAAATTGATATAATGATTAAAGAGGAAGGTTTATATGTTTACTACATGCATAATAAAATAGAAAAACACTCGACTAATTTAGTTTTATAAATAACATCATCGCAAAAAATGATTACAACCCGTCAAGATAGATCAAAATCATTACTTCAGTATTGAACACTATATAAAAAAAGTCCGCGGTGCCACATGTCATCTCTTGTGGATACCCCAAAAAACCATTTTTTTATCCTCATCACACTCGTGAGTACCCCTCAAAACCATTCGTGCCTTCCAGTTAATAATAGTCTTTATTAATTTGTTCGCTATGTACGCCAATGAAACAATACTGCCTATGCGAATAAAAAAAAAGAAAACAGGCCTCGTCCAATAACTGACCGGTGAAGGTGCACGCGGGCGGCGCTCGGCGCACGGGAAATTGCTACGTTCGGTTATTTCCGACCGGCCGCAGTCGCGCGCCGACCTTCGATCGAATGCAGAACGCCACTCGCACATGGGACGTGTAAATAACCGCAAATCCCATCGGGCCGTGTCGCATCTTCCCGAAACTAAGCAGTTTCGGGACGGTGAATTTGTATTATCATTAGCGGCCCTCGCTCTATACGGGTGGACAATTATTTTAAACAATGAGGGTTACATATATATTAATTAACGATAGAATCAGGAACGAGGAGATTCGTAACAGAACCAAAGTTACCGACATTGCCCGGCGGATTAGTAAGTTGTAGTGGCAGTGGACACGGCATTTGGTACGCAGAACCGATGGCCGATGTAGTTGTAAGGTTCTGGAATGGAGACCAAGTACAGGCTAACGCAGCGTAGGGCGTCCACCCGCAAGATGGACAGACGATCTGACTTAAACCGCAGGATTGCGCTGGCCACAGGCCGCATACAACCGGTCCTATTGGAGATTACTTGAGGAGGCTCGGCGCCTCTGTCGCGATATATACTCGCCGCCGATCAATATCAGCGGGTCTTCGGGTTGCGGGAGTAAAATTTTTTTCTTCTACCCACTTTTTCGTTAGTTTTTACGTATCTGCGCAGGCGTTTTGATTATTAAGTTGTATTTAATACAAATTGTATTGATAAATATATGAAAGTTTACATCCTAAGTGGCTTTTCGTTGCATGCATAGGCGTTATTTGGCGTATTTTTGAACGCGCTATGCAGGCCCCTTACTGATACGATGATGATATATTAATTGTAATATATGATCAGTGTTAGCCCATGTATATGAAATATATATTGGGTATAACTGCTCATAGTCTTGAAATTCTTGTACTCATAAACTAACCCATCCGAAGAAAAATGCGATGAAAGTAAATAAATGGCTTTTTTATGCATGGATATTTTTGTCTAGTAAAAAATTTAGCTTATGTCACTCAGGAATAATATGTCAGGAATATTAATATGTAATGTAGCCTTGTAATGGAGAAAGAATTATCGAAATCCAACCAGTAGTTTATTGTTTATTATTGTCAAACACAAAAAAATACAACGATCCTATACAACAAATCTTAATATATTATTAGTGTAGATACTACAGCTTGAACGCCATCAAGAGCTCATGGGACAACGGTGGGCACGTTTAAGGAATGGTCGGTATTGTGATGGCTAACCAGGAATTGAATCGTGAGGAAACCATTGTTTCAGCAGGGTACCTTACAAAACATTGTAATTACGACAATAGCTTGCGGATAGGCAACTTATAAAAAAATCTAATCGAGTGCATCCTGGTTCACCTTCAGACCTCGTACTATTTTTTGTCCGTCTAGGTAATATATACCTAAATATATAGCACACAGCGAAACCGGTAAATCAAATCATTATCTGTCGCGATCTATATACAGCCAGAGTCCTTGCAGTCCGCTTTTCCATGTAGGAGGAAACTGGGTGACCGGGAGAGGTTTATCACGGGAATAAACGATTTATTTTTAGCGCGAATACACCATTTTATATGCACTGAAAATAACGTGACACCGACTTGCGAATTTATCGACCGCCGATAAATCAAATTGTTGAATTCGCACGTATTGTGTGTGCATAGTGACTAAATTTGTTAAAGCATGAATAGTTATTAAACCGAGAGGTACCAGAAGAGTAGAATCATACCTCCTTATTTACCAGGTGTCGTAAGAGGCGACTAAGATACCATTCGAAAAGTGTAGGTCAAATTCAGAGGGGATAGGTAAGGCTGCTCTTTGCGATTTGGCAAGAATCCCCCTTTTTTGGGGCGGCCTATGTCCATCAGTGGACTTCGAATGGGTGTAATAACGGTGAATAGTTATTTAATCATTTTGCTTCTAAGCCCCGAGTATGAGAGACGGCCACGCCCTTTCAACCATAAACGTGCCGATGACATGAGGTTTTTTTAAAGCAGAAGTACCAGTAGGCTCGATGTTATTAAGCCCTGTAGAAGCAAGCTAGACAATACGGCCTTCCCACGCTCGCAGCTCAATTTTGAGGCACGCAACGACGACCTGTTGTTTGGGCTTTGATTCGTTTCTACAATTATCATTGAACATATCCCGCGGGCAAACATCTTCATTACATAGTATGAACCAAGTCGCTAGTAGTTTCTGCGCCTGTCCCTATGTATGCTCAGGTCTTGAAAACTACGCAACGGATTTTGATGCGTTTTTTTAATAGATAAAGAGTGATTTATGAGGATTTGGAGAAATTTTATATGTATAACTAGCTGTGCCCGCGACGAGTAGTTTTTTGGGTACCATACCTCTTTACCTTAACTTATATAAACTTTGAATGTCATGTTTATTTATATCGAATCAATGGGCTGAAATTAAATTTCAAGTTTCTAGCTCTAAATATAGCGATATTTCCATACAAATATTCATCATCTTTTTCAACCCCTTACAACCCTTATTTCGAATAAAAAATATCCTATGTCCTTTTTCAGGGTATAAAGTCTGTGCCAAATTTCATCAAAATCGGTTGAGAGGTTTAAGC
Source organism: Heortia vitessoides (assembly GCA_020976665.1). NCBI lineage: Eukaryota > Metazoa > Arthropoda > Insecta > Lepidoptera > Crambidae > Heortia > Heortia vitessoides. The sequence continues at coordinate 17,305,705 of JACJUM010003085.1, forward strand.
GGGAAAGCGTAACAGACAGACAGAGTTACTTTCGCATTTATAATATTTGTAGGGAAGTAGGGATAGATGCATGATATAGCTAAACACTGATAATATCAGAGGATTCCAATGTTATGTTGCGATTACATTGCAAACGCCGGCTGAACCCGATGAGACAGATCAAAAGAATGCACCATAGTATTATACACCTTAAAAAAGTCGACAAAAATATGATAACCCACAAAAACCATTTTTTATCCTTATTGCACCCATGCGTAGCGGGGCAACCCGGGGTGGGTAGCTAGTAATAAAAAAATGGTGTAACGACTGTGGTACGTATTCGAGGCTGCATTATCGCCCAGAACGCTACGCGTGATGATTTTCAATTACGTGATTGTTATACGTACAAATATCACAATTCAACGAATACATTGACAAATATAAGAGATAAGTGATAAGCCGGCAGAGTAGAACAGTACCTCCCCTAGTATCAGGTCTAAGAGGCGACTAAGGTACCGGAACCGACAGATGGCGGTATATCCATCCGAAACAGCACAACTTAATTACTACAGGATGTGATAGGCGGCAGCATCCTCGTTGCGAAGTTGTTCTCTGCGATTGCCACCACGCCAGCCCAGTGTGGCAATTATGGACAAATTCTCCTTGTCTTGGGGAGGCTTGTGTCCAACAGTGGGCTTTCTATGGCTATCAGCCATGACGAAGATGAATAAGAGATTGGTATTTAAGTTGAATAAGGATAACAGTAAATTTGCCGTGTGGTCCGACAGAAGGCGATATATCGATCCGAAAAAGTGCATCTCAAATGTAGATGGCGGTGATGGGCAGCAGCATCCCCGTCGCGAAAGCTGCACTTCGCGATTGCTAACACGCCTGCCCAGCGCGGCAATTATGGGCAACGAACCTGCTTTCTTAGAAAGGCCTATGTCCAGCAGTGAACTTAAAATGGCTTGTATAATGATAACAGTAATGATTTTATTAGAAACGGACATGTGTATTGGTCGTTAGCGGCGGCGTCGGTCAACTGTATAACTCCTACTTAACACTCGGGTGTGATATTACACAACGCGTGTGCTAAGTGCCCGCTTCGATGTGCCGCTCAAAACCTAACTGGGTTATTTATTTCGCGAGGTGAACGAATCCAATACGTCCTTGCTCGGTGGCGCTGAAATTGACGCCTGCGAAGTCCAGCAATAGCTTCGTCCGAAAAGAAATAAGAAACAATACGACATGATAAATTAACTAGTGACCCGACCGGGTTTCCCATAGGTATAACAATGATAAAAAATGGTTAATGTGGGTCGCCCTAAGAGATGGACATATACCAACGTGGACTTTTTTTATGGTGTTACAAACTGTAGTATGTACATTATTTGATCTATCGCATCGGGAGCAGAAATCGCAAAAAACAAGTTTGTTTACGACATCATTCATTAGAAAACTTTAAAATGTGTTTCTCTTCTACATAACATACGAACCTCTTGAATAACTATCTATCAAAAAAACCGCATCAAAATCCGTTGCGTAATTTTAAATATCTAAGCATACATAAAGACAGCGGAAAGGGACTGTTTTATTCATGTAATGATATATAACAAAATTGTGTTACGTTCAAGTTCTTACAAAACCGATTTTAATCAATGTTTGCTTACTGTTTACAATTTGATCAAACTTGATTGAGATAGGATAGTTTATATCTAAATTTAGTGTAGCACAATTAATTTTTCTTGCCAATTATTTGTATGACCCTAAGATGGCGGTGTAAGGTAATTAAATAAGTAACCAGTACTAAAAATATAATAAACTCTCTCACTAATAATTCTAAGAAGTTACTCAAGCAGTTAGTGGTAAGCCAAAGAGTTTTCATTATCATCATACCATTACCATATTAAATAACTGTTCATCATCAATACACCCATTAAAAGTCCACTGCTGGACATTAGTTTCTCGAATAAAGGAGGTTTTTTTGACCATAATTATGTTCACTGTTCGGATTTCTATACCGCCATATGTCGGTTCTGGTACCTTAGTCGCCTCTTACGGTGCAGTGGAAGGTACTATTCTTATCTGCGAAGCCAGAGTACTTGTCACGAACCAAAGATGAAATGAGAAGTGGCATACCAAACATCGATCGAGATGCCCGCAACATTGACCTATCTCCATCTATACAGATGTGTACATTGATATAAAAATCTTCTTACGTCACCCACAACTCGGCGAGGGAAATACGCGGCAATAGTCGATCCAATTTACACTACATTCCAATGTTATTAAATATGTCATTGCGTTTCTTGATATGGTATATGGCGATGTGAGAACGAGCTAGCTAGCTTAAATGGAAAGATGTATTGGTGAAGGATCTGTTTCAAGAAATAATACGAGAGTTGTTTAATTATTAAAGTTTTATTAGGATAATGAAAGTAATTCTAAACATATGTTCTTTTAACTCATTGTATAAAAGGTATAGCAGTACCTGACTCCGAGGTAGGTCGCTTAGAGCACTTGTTTTACGGACATCAGACCATAGAGAAATTACAAATATAATAATTGAATACAAAATTTGAACACCCAGAGACAGAACAAACACAAATATTATCATATAAATATTTGTCCTGGGTGGGTATTTAACCTACGACCATTGGCACATAAGTTAGGATCACTACCATCTGCATCACATCGGGCCCGTCAAAAACGACATGATGCGATCATACCATAGTTTTTAAATTAAAGGAATTACAAATAACATAATTCATACAACATCTCAAACATTGACCCCACTCTATGGAAGTCGCTTAAAAAACTTGTGTTACGGACATCAGACAATTATAATACATACATATTAAACACCCAGAGACAGAGCAAACACAAAAACTCAGCGCTTAGGGTCGTGGGTTCAATCTTTAGCCAGCACAAATATTTATATGATGAATATGTGAAATATTTTCAAACATTTACGCGTTCACTACTCATAATAAAACTACCTTTTTAACGATTTTATAACGTGATTTAATCAAAGATTATTCTTGAAAACGGTTGCCGCAAGGTAACCGAAACGTCTCATCTAAAAATGAAAATCGTTAAATAAACCGCGATTTAAAACCGTAAAAAAAAAGTATTTTTATCATAAGTGAACGCGTAATTGTTAAGAAAGAAAAAAAGGGTCGAACCCACGAGCCTAGGCGCAAAAGATAGGATCACTCCTAAGTGCGCCACCAGGCCCGTCATCAGTATCATTCCAAGTGAGCAGTAAAAGTATTGAGTTAGGAATGCAGTGTCACTTTCGTACGTCTAATGAGGACTGACATGATTGAGCGACTGTAGCAGTCGGCGGATGAAGCGGTGCTCCACGGGCTAATAGAATCGCAAGGTCGGAACAATTGAAATGACCACGGCCACGACCACGCGCCGGTATACCCGCGGGTAATGGGACACTATTACGACCACGTATCAGCACAACCGCCGACCTACGATGACCCACCCTTTGATGGTAAAAAAACTTCCCTTTTTCACAAACAATGAGAAAACTCGTTTTAAAATTCACATGAATTATTTTGAGAAGGGCTTAATGGCGAAAATGGTAGTCTCTCCCATCTTGTGCGCCAAAAGTCGTGGATTCGCTCCCAGGACAGATATTTATATAATGATTAATAAATATATTTGTATTTGCTCTGTGTCTGGGTATTTTATGTATATAAGTATTATATCTGTAAAGTTGTCTGATATCCGTAAGACACTGATCTCGGAGCGTGGTCAATGTATAAGATTTTTTTTTATTTATTCACATGACAAGGAATCGATGGTACAAAACCACCAACTACCATAACAAGTTAATCACAATGAGGCGGCGTCTGCGGCGACTACATAAATAATATGATCAATGTCAATGCTAAAACGTTTTGTTGACCTCTCGACGTGCGACGTGCATGATCCACAACCGCAGATATTTGCATGACATTGACTTGGCTATTGTAACAGCAAACAGTTAAGAGATTGGAGATATATGTCTCTAATCTCCTAACTCTATCTACAATGAAAGCCAACAGCACAAATATTAATAATAAATATGTAATTCACTTAATAATATTTGTATTGTAATTTTAGTTAAAATAAGTTGTTATATTTATATGTATATTACTGTGAGATTTTAGTTTATTTTAAGTTTTTATATAATATTATGAGCAATTTCCTGTATGCTTCATTTGCAGTGCCTGGAAAAGGCATCTAAGTTATAAGACCACAATAATTGTAAGGCTTGTTTTTAGACTTGATTTTTTTTTCTCGGAGGAACCTATCGCTGGACTACTCCGGACAGGAGGGCGCCACTGTATTCAACGAGAGTAGACTATTTTTGTACAAGGAAAACCTAATGGTGACATACTAATTTTTTTCAATTCAAATCGGTATAGCCTATTATATAACTCACGTCACATGGAAAATAATAAGCAAAACAAAACAATGGGCGGCGACCAAAATAAATGCCGTTTATGTAGATTTATGTCACGATCTATTTTAAGAGGCGACTGCTCAAGCGTGAACTTGCGTAGAGGGCGCGGGTGCGCGCGCGCCGATCGCCGCCAATAAGTAGCAGGAACGTTTCCTTTGTGGAACGTTTGTTTGATCGAAGCGTTAGTCATATTCGCACGTGTGCCGTGTGTCTATTTGGCATGTGACGCGATTGACTTTTCATCACACCGTAGATCCGGCGTAAGCGTAGGCGCAACATTCGTTCTAGTGTTAACGACCAATTAAATGTTCAGGGCCTGTTAATCCTCGGTTCGCGCAGTGGGCTAACAAGACATTAAAATTCTGAACGACATCATCATGATATTCGTTTTGAAGATGTGTGGGAATTTATCGAGTGGCCGGTTAGCATTGTTTGTAAACAATTGGTCAGAAGTTAATGTTTCGACAGATGCGAACGAAAGATCAATCCACAGCGTTCGCTTCGTTGTTTGTTGATCTATTTGAACAAAAGTATATACTTATAAGGAAATTGAGGTCATAGTGAACTTTAAGAAGCTTTAAAAGATCGGTTTAAAATATTAGATGTCATCTAGATGATGTATACTCTAGTGAGTTCAAGCCGTGAGATTCAGGCAGGGTAGAATAGTAGTACCTACCCTCGTACCAGTGGACGTAAGAGGCGACTAAGGTACCAGAACAGACAGGAGGCGGTATATCTATTAGCAACAGTATAGCTCAAATGCTGCTCTTTGCGATTGCCAACACGCTTGCCCAGCGCGGCAATTTTGGGTAAGAATCCACCTTTCTTGGAAAGGCCTATGTCCAGCAGTGGACTTTCAATGGATGATATGACGCTGACGAATATACTCTAATATAACAATTGTGTTGCTCATATTAGTACAACCATTTTCAAGTACCGCAATGTCAAAACTTAACTTCAGATGATACAGTGAACTTATAAAGAGTCCGTAAAAGCGTGACCTGTCGAGCGAGCAAGTTGCCGGCAGTGTGTAGCTTTAGTAGGTACTTTAAGAGCAGCGGTAAAAGTTGCGACAAGGGAGGCGGTAAGTTAACTCTTTAGCGGAGTCGCGACCAAGTCAGCCACCTGTTGTACCACCGACATCGGCCGATACTAAGTAGTTCTCTATCGACGCTTTCAATTGCTGTATCTTCCGATTTCAACAGGAATTGAAGCAATTTTTTTTTTATATTAACAGACACCGATTTACCTATATGCCGACAGGTACTGGCATAGTAGAATGGTATATCTCAGCAAATATACAAGCAAAACAAGGCGATAATGGGCAGCATGACTGCCTAGGTTGAAAATTATGGGTAAAAATCAACCTAGGCCTAGGTCGAAGCTATTTTCAGCAGAGAACATCCTACAGTTGACATAAAAAAACATAAGGAACATCGTTCATCCTCGACTGAAATTTTGCTAAAACTACACTTTGCTAAACCCAGTGGCTGGCTATAAATATAAACGCTAAAACTAAGTCTGTCTGTTCATAAGCCTTTCACTGTTTGAATCCCCAGGGAAGAGCACAGGCGACGTCTGATCCAGAAAAACTTCTAAAATAATATTACCTATGCAGTATTTGACGCAGAGACGAGGCCCATGATGGCGAAAATGATAGCGATCCTATCTTTGGCGCCAAGGGTCGTTTGTTCGATCCCACAATCATGACAAACATTTATATCATGAATATTTGTGTTTATCCTGTGTATCGGCATTAAATACATGCATTTTTACCAGTGCTTTTAGCGACATATATAGGAGTCAGGTTGATGTATGAGATCTTATAATTATTTAGGTCACTAAATCCGTCGTTAATCATTACCAGTACTACAATAAATAACGGAACGATATCATTAAATACACAAATGAAAACTAAGTAAATGGCTACTACGAGTACCTATGTGCCAATTAAACCATAGAAATTTGGTCTCTTTTATGTTATGAAGTCAGCAAACAATTATACGGACCGCTTGATGGATATCACTTGCGTATCGCCAACCCTGTGAACTGAAGATAGTATCACATTTACCCCTTTTTTTTTTCGGACGAACCTAGTGCTGGACTACTCAGACGTCAATTCCAGCGCCACTGAAAAAAGAGGGCGGGGCCTCTCATAGATGAGAGGTCCGATGCCCGTGACAATCCTGCGTGCCCCGCGGCCGCGACCGCGCGTTAGCGCGGTCGCGCCCGCAACGGCTCGCGAGATTTAAGCGGGACCGACGGCGTGTCCGAGGGCGCCTCTAGAGGCTCGACCTAGGCTCGGCCGCCGTCGTTGGGGTTGAATTTACTATGGATGAATTAAAGCAAAAGAGGACGGACAGATTGAGCCCGACAGCCCTAGGGCTGTCGGTTATCGCTCGTAGGGGCAGGGACTTCTCGCGTTCGCCGGCGAACGCGGTGTACGAGTACTGCTCTGTTGTACGAGTGCATGTGGAGTGTCAGTGATCGTGTTGTGCCAGTGAGAGGGCGAGAAAGGACTGCGATTTTCGCGGTTGTGCTATCGGACGGGGCCCGTTTACCCCGTTATTTGTCTGCCTCTCTAACTCTTCAAATCGGAACACAGCAAGGCGAACACTGCTATTTGGCGGTAGTACCTTTGTAAGAGGTCTATCTAATTTTTTTTGTTGCATGGTAGGAGAATAGCAACACATTCGGACAGAATTTGTGAACTAAAGCTGAAGAACTGTAATATTATCTCTATGAAGAGGTTACAGAGTTTTCAGTTTGTTGTGGAGGGATGATCGATGTGTAGGAAGAAAAATAAGTATATCAGGACCGAATTTAACAGTATCTTCTTACTCCGATTGGCCTAGACTAGATAATGAGGTGAGAGAAACATAATTTCTCTACTCGTTTTCCAAAGTTCCGTCCTATATTGTCGTAACGCTATATAATCGAATTCATTTTTTTAAAGAACACGCAGAGCGAATCAATTTATCCGTATTATAACGAAATATCTCGGATATAAAACATATTCCAAGTTGAGAAATACTAAACGAAGGCGAACAAAAGCCGTGACAAGCGAAATAGGAAATATAAGAGAGAGCGAGGTTTCCCGGCGCCCCCTTCAAAGGCTGATGACACTGCCCGCCGCAGGATGGGCGGGCGGGCGGCCCTCCGCGTTTGCTCCCACTTTTTAGGACTTTGCGACATCGCTTTTGAATATGGCATTTTTAATGAGACCGCTGCTTTACACTTTTTTACAACCCTTTCTGGTTTTAGGAAAAATGGGATCACTATTGCGTATTACACTGTCTCGACACTATCCCTGGGAGTGCCTGTCCTGTACACGAAACACACGGAACAAACACAAAAATTTAATATATACATGTTTGACCTGGCCGGGGATCGCACCCACGACCCTCGGTACGCAAGTTACGTGGGTGCGATCCCCTGCCAGGACAATCATGTATATATTTAATATTTGTGTTTATTCCGTGTCTGGCTACTGGCTACTAAATATGTATTTGAGTATTATATTTGTGTATAGACATATATATATATATATATGATTTTTTCTTTGATGTCTGACGTTCGTAAAACAAGCGCTCGACGCGATTTATAACTGAATCAGATCAATGTATGAGATGTATGAATTTATTATTATTATAAGATACAAAATATAAATATTACTATTAAAGCATCATAAGCTTTAATGAAATCACTAGACCAATGAGACTTGAAGATAAAGTACAAAGGAGACTCGTCACTGCAATTATTGGATCGATGGCCATGCAAAGGCTCCATGTTTTCCACGTAGCGAGTATAAATCGCGTGAGGCGGGAACAAAAAGAAACCAAATTGCGGTACTTTGAAGTCCGCCGCCCACACACCTGTCGCGGCGGCCGGCCGACCGCTTGCCTGCAGACCGCTCCCACACTTTTAGAGGATCACTCTGCATTAGTTGCGATTACACTGCCTCGCTTTAACTTAATTATCGACCTATGAGTTTCAACAGGAGTCGCTCTAATAAACCGCAGGTATTTTGACACTGTTTTACGTACGGTAAAGTCCAATTAATGTATTGATAGCTCTTAATAATACAATGATTGATTGGGGAAGAGTCTAATTAGAAAATATCTAATAAGTGGAACATCAGTAATACAAATGGTTTTTATTGATTACACTAATCGCTACAGACATGACAGAACATGTACGTACGCGTTCAACAACGCTATCAATTAGCAATTACTCATCATTACACACAACAGAAAGTAGGAAACGACAGCGCAAAAACTCGGCCGCCACCAAACGCCACAACCGTGTTCTCCAAATTAATTACTGGCAACATTGCGCGACCGGCGCGGTATTGTTTACAGCCGTGACATCGCTAGATTTACATCTCACAGTCGATTGTGCCAGGGGTGCGCCTAACGAGCTGTTGCGATCTTGTTTTTGTCAGCCCTCGGCTCGTTCAGCCTTGATAGATCTGAATTAAACTAATTGCGCGCCAACTTTCGCTTTTACGTGCTTGTCAGAATTCTAACTTGCGTTGCGTTGTGTACTTGTTTGAAGGTACCAGAGACGAGTTGGAGCGGTTTCTGTGTCCGGTCGTACTTCTAACGAATGGTGAACGTGTATTGTGCGAGCACGATAAAAACTGATGATAAACTAAACGACGATAAAATCACTTCTATACTAAATACAAAGGCGAGATTTTTCATGGTGTATAGTGCCCCCGTCTACGATATACAAACATAACTAGTTTAACAAAAACTACCTAAACTTTAAAGTCACATTCCTCTGTCCATAAGTAGTTGCTACAGCAAAGCTCCAAGAGTACTTACGGCTGGCAATGAGCTCCGGAGCGACGAGTCCGTTCAGGTCGGGCTCCTCGCCGTACCAGAAGATCCAGAGCTCCTTGGCGGCGCGGAGGGAGAGCGGCGGCGGGGGCGCGGGCGCAGGGATCTCGTAGAGGTCCGCGGGCGGCTGGGGAGCCGGTACGCGTCGCCACACGCACAGGATATCGCCTGCGAGGCAGCGTGCGTAGCTGCTGATGACGGGGTCGGCCAGCGGAGCTGAGCCGTCCTCGCCATCGCCACCGCCGCTCGTCTCCCCCCATACGAGTTTACGCCATTTTATGCCGTAAAGCTCGGTCTGGAACAATCGATTAACATTTGAGATATATGAAGCGTTACACTAATTTGTTTCATTAATTAATAAGGCTGGAATATGTTTCTCCTAGCGTTCAGGAGTTTGCAAACAGAACTTGATAAATTAGGTTTAACATAAGGTCTTGAGCGGAAAGGTAAGGGCTCGAATTATGAAACTAATTTTAGTAAGCGTATTGCTTTCAACAGACACGACCTTGAATAAAATTCGCATGGAATACGAAAATAAAATCAGCTTCTTAAATTAAAATTGCCCTACATAATTCGATGCCGGCTCGAGTTTTCGGCGCAGTAATATATAAAAAATATAAAATCTCATTCAAATTATCTTCAATCCAAGACTTGCTTTTTGCTTAAGTGTCGCAAGATATTTCGATTTCATTTACAAATAAACGGCCAAACTACATTTAGTTGAAATATTTTATACAGAGAAAGGTGTAGACTAAAAAGGTCGTTCAGGTAACACGCGACACAATCGATACAAATCGATTGCACGCTAGCCGAACTATGTTCGAAAGCACTTACGCAAATGGGCCGTATAGAAAGTATTGGGTATCAGTAAAAAATTGCTATTTTACACTCTATGTTATATATAGCTGTGTCAACGTAATGAACAAGCTGGTAAAATGGAACACACCGAGAAGTTTGGATTGTAGTGCACAACAAGGATGGACAGGAACGCGGGGAGACCTCGAAATTGTTCTAAAAGTGGAGTTGGCGTGTGTCCAGCAGAGGTACACAAAGGTGCAGCAGGGTACTGAGTATTCCATCCGGAAACTACCGCAGAGCATTATTGTTATTGCTAGAAAACAACAGTTGCGATTGTCGAAATATATTTTTGTTTGGCTGGCAATATTTAAAATTCACCGTGCATTTTTATTGTGCGATGCAATTAAGTGTATTTTTACAGTCTAGACTGCGCAGGTGCTACGAAGACCTTGCAGCTTGTACCTTATGGTAATTACTGTGTCGATTAAAAAACAAATCTAATATTAGTATTACGCGTCCAGGAGAATCGATGCACCGCACTTGTGACAACAAACAGTTCGACCACCGACGAGACGACAAAGTTCGCACCATCAACTGTTCAAAGAATCATGATTTCGGTCTTCATAATTACATGTAAAGAATTATAATTCTTTATGCTGTGTGTACGGATAAAATAGTTCAGGTTTACCCTACCTGTATATCTTCTATGGCAGTATCAGAGCAGTAGAGTTTGTCAAATATGGCGATAGTGAAACTAAATAAGTATATAATTAGAATAATTAATTGAAAGAGAAATCGACAATAATAAACTTTAAATGTCGTTTCTTTGATTTTTTCAGGTAGGTTTGTGAAACTGGATAGTAATGTTTTTGTTGTTATAATGTAAATTTGTGTTAAATAAAATATTTGATTTTTCAGAGAAACACAATACTTTTATTATTCCGAAGATTCCTAATTTTGCGTTCGAATTGTCTTATATACATAATCGTTCTTGGCAGAAACCACAAACCAGACTGTTAATTACGCCTTCTCTTAACCGTGTAGGCGATTAATAGGTGCTATAGTAGAGGCGACGAGCACGGGTCGACGTACTTTTTCCGCAAGGTTACCATATGCAGGAGGGGTCTCCAAGGCCCTGACTGCGACACACCTGGCCCACCGGCCGTGGGGTCGCATCGCCACCGATAAGGGGACGGACTTAATTGCTAACCAGTTTAGTACCAACCGAGGGGGGGTTATTACTTGTAATGTTTGAGGAAGGGCCAGCATTGATGGGAACGATAAATTAATGGAACTTTTAAAGTGTAACTTGTCGGCTGCGGTAGTTAGGCTGATGATTGTTTGTGATAGCCTGTATTCATTATTAACACGATTAATTTGCTAGGAGGTCAAAAGGATTAGAATATTAGACGACAAACCCCAAATGTTCTAGTGGTTAAATGATTTATAGAAATTTAGGTCTAGAGAGATGGAGAGATGGTATTAATATATAGGTGTCATAATACCAAATGCGGTATTATGGACACCTATATATTAATCTAAAATATTTAATTGTATAATCAATATCTTTAAATGTGTGTAATGTATTCCAGTATTGCGCGGCGACCGCGCGCGACTAGGTACATGTGAAAGAATGCGCCATGGCCGGGCAGCGCGCGGTGCGTCGTGAGCGGTCGACGGGCGGGCCGCTTTCTAGCGCCGATGCGCCCGCGCAGCCCGCTTCACTTTCTATTGTATGACGTGACGGCTCGCCGACATTATACTATGCAGTTTTATTGGAGCAAAATGTTGTTCTTATGGTCCCATCATGATATTCTCTAGTTTATAAAATTCGACTGATTACAACGAAGCATAAAGAGCCAAGCAACAAATAAAAATGCATAATGCATAGAATTTAAATTCAATATCCATGTGAAAAATATCCAGAACAAAGTACTTTACATTGGTTAAATCTGTGGATATTTGAATTTAAAATGCAAAACGAGCGACGCGACGGCTTGACGAGCGAACCCGGCGATAACACCCGGATGAAGCCCGTCAAAAGCCGAGCGTCCCGGAAAAATGCGCCCGTAGCCTGTTCTAAAACGACATTATATCGCTCAAATGCTTTTACGTTTGAGCTTTTGTGCCAACCAAGGAAGATTCTACACAAACTCCACAGAGGTGCAGTTGGACTATTAAAACAGTCGACAACATTATAACTTGAAAAATGAAGACGGATCGTTCGTAAAATTATAAACATTATTTTATTAGTCATGCACTGCCCCCATTTGGTCTTCCACTGTGTACATTCACTTGAATAAGCGATGCGCGAGCGCGTCCTTGCGTTGATGTCTTTTGCATCGCTATATTTGGAGTTATTCAAAAACAATGCCTTAACTGTTACTGTTTTCCCTACTCTATCGTTAGCGGCGTAACACAACAGTACATTTTAAAAGTGAAGCGGGTATTATTATTATATATGTGTAATGAAATAACATAATTACCGTTGTGTGTAAACAATAAACCCCGTAAAGCGATCATAACTGAGAACGGAAAAAACTGCATGTCCAAAAAAGTCGAACACCGCTAGTCGAGAGCGAGACGGTTATAGGGCCGGCGAGCGAGACGGCGCGCATCGCGAAAGTGAGAGGAGGCGAGCGCGATGCGGCAACGGCGCGCGATTACGTTACTAGCGGGGTAAACAATCGGCGCGGAGTGACGCTGCGTGCGCCCGCCCCCGGTCCTGCACTCCGCTACTGCATTTTTTCGTAATGACGTCATAAATTGGGGTTGATCGCTCACCTAACCTTTATCCCGAGTTTATAGCTAAAAGAAATCGCACTATTTTATAACCGGCTGGTTAATTCCGAGTGTGGTACGAAATGTTTGTAAACAAGGCTGTAAATATAAATACGTATTGCATTGCGTCCGAGAACAGAAGTTATTATAATGTATACGTGTTTGCAGAAATACCTTTCTAGTAGAGCCGGAGGTTTTACAATAAATATTATTATAAATATGTTTGTGACAAATTGCTTTACATGTTTTCGATTGAACATAATAAACATGTATGTACAGTAATTTGTGTTTGTGCCTGCCGAGTATAAGAGCACCCCCTCCATCAAGTGTCTTAAGAGGTAACTAAGTTACCAGAATCGACAGACGGCGGTATATCCATCCGAAACAGTATAGCTTCAATGCAGAGCTAAGATAAGTGGACTTTCAATAGCAGATATGATGCGGAGTAATTTGTGTATAGTGCAACTTTAAAGCGCTAATGCTACAATATAAAGGCTCTATGTTGATTCGACGAGCGCGGCATAAAGCGCAGCGACACCAGTGCGTGACAGAAACGCTACGTTTCGTCCACTTCCGCGAACATCAGCATTATTATGGATACCGCGTTGTCTTACATGGCACACCGTTGTACGCCACACACAACAAACGCTCAATTCTGAATCTTATCACTTACGGAGTAAGATAGCTTAGATGCGGACGCCTGTAGGCGGCGATGCCGTATGAACGTAGCTATTGCTAAAGAATAATCAAGATAATGCTCAAGTTGTCCAATAGATATGACACTATCTCCTATCTAAGTTCAAGAGTTTTCAACTAATATTTAAGTCATGTTTACAATAAGTATGTTGATGCTGGTGTCGTGTCATTTTAGGAAAAACTTGAGATGTAACCTGTTCCGAGACAGCAGAGTTGACGGAGAACACATTCTTAAGACAATTGTTTGGGTTCTTATTACGATCTAGTCATCGCCTATTTGCTGGAGATTCCTTAACACGCGAGCAGGAAAACAACTATGTATTAGTACTGTTGTTATTACTTAGTACTGTTTCTTATATTGGATATTCCTAAACAAGCTACATCGAGTATTTTAAAGAATCATGTTTATTGCTTTGACACTGTTAGAGGATTAGTGTTCATTTTGCGAGAGTTGTGACCTAGATTAGATTAATGCGAAAATCATCAAAAACGTTTTAAAATTTATTCATTCCAAACAATAACTTGATTGAAACAAGCAAACGTGCTACATTCGTGTACTTACTTATTCTTGTACATTCCACATTGAACTACCATAACTTTGAAGTGGGCGGCAGCAAACGACCGCACGCGATACCCCTCTTTGTCTACACAGCACGTAATCCGCATGAGCGAGCGAGATAACTACACTAATAAACACGTTACCAAATCAAATAAACGGTAGTTGCTCATATAAGATATTATGATAAGTGGTTAACTCTGACCTCTAGGATCTAGATTGTTTATAAAAAACTACTACATACACAACTACTACTATATCTAGGGCAAAACATATCACAATGTGATTATACGAATCGTCGGAACTGGGCATGTTTAAGCAATATAACTATGTAGGAAAATTGACGCGGGTATATGAGCGAGATTTACATTCTGGTCCGGCTACAATACTCTGTCGTCAAGGGCAAGGACATTACATACGTTCAACTAGTTTTTAAGATATATAATACACGGTTTGATGTAACAAGTAAGCATTGTATTTATACAAACATAAAATAGACGTTATATTCAAGGATTTTGCTCCAAGAATATAACTAAGAAAGAAGTTCTACATTTACAAGTCTATGTAATCATAAATGCCAGGGAATTAATGTAAATCTCTACTATTATTTTAGTCGGGCTGTCAGCAAGTCTACATGTGCCGAGCCAACTGTTACCGCAGGTTAGTGTAGATTAGATAATTATGTAGCCAGTAGGGTACGGAGGAAGTCATCTCAAACCATTTGATTTCTGCTATAACTGGCTGATTGCAGGCACGCGCCAACGGTCGGAGCCAACCGTAGAATCGACAGGCGTAATGTCACTCGATTATCATTAATTAACAAATGCCATGGCGACTACGCAAATCTCCGAGTTATTTTACTCACACTACGCAAATTAAACGTATCTATTATTAGGCCACCAGACAAAATATTTATTGATAACCTAAAAATATGGAATGACTAGCAAGGCCATATAAATGTTTAATTTATTTACATTGTAGACTCGTATGCTCGGTAAATCTTCGTGACTGCAGAACAAAGTACGTAAGAAGCCTTGACAAGTCCTACCCAGCTATTACTGTCTAGCATATCAATTTTAGTTTTTCTATCAATATGCCTGGCAGATTGAAAATTGTGTGACGCCGTGTCTAGCCCATTGTTTGCGCGGCACTACGTGTCATAATAATGAAAATGAATGGGCGTCGGCGACACAACGTTCTCTTAAGACAACTTGTGGAAATAGACCTGGGTATTAAAAGTAGTTTTCTTTGAGTTTATTTAACTATAATAGGATAATCATAATATCGAGATAAAGCGTACATTTTTAATAATGAGTTAAAAATTAAAATACAATGTCTACCAGTACGAGTAAAAAAACCTCAAGTACACACCACCCTGGAATCCTTAAGGGTAGAGTAGAGACGCCGAGCGGCGCAATGGCGGGCGCCACGCTAACGGTAACGCGCGCGGTCGACGACCTGGCGACCTTACGGCTAGAAATTTTGAGGGTTCGGCCTAGTTTTAACTGTCTGTTTATATTAGATTACGACTGTCCGAATATTACTGGTGCTGTTATAACACTTTCCCTCGCCTAAAAATGTATACGACTTCAGTGTGGACATACAACTTTAAAAGTACATATTACGGTGAAGACCATAGACGATAAGTTCATGAATATATAGATGCAAACGAATCTCACTCGAGTCGGCGAGCTTTTGCGCATACAAACGACGGGATGGCGGGCTAGTACAAAACGAGGGCGGTATGTATAGACGTATGTACTGCGGTGAATGGTAAATAAATCGGCTGATGTACATGCTTTTTAGTATATAGGTAACATATAGCTACAAATGTACATAGATAAAAGTAATAAGATTTTTCAGTATTTATGCCCTTAATGTAAATCATTTAAAAATATAAAATGGAACCATTGAATGATTTTAGTCTAAACACAAGTACCCGCTTGAATCCAAAGAGACTATGGTGACACGTAAACACGTCACCGTGCACTATTTAGCAAGTAGAACGCGACTGATACTGATTCGAAAACTGCAGACTGGTTTTGCAACCTATTCGAACCTCAATTCACCGTGTGCCGAGCAGCAATTTTGTACCTCTAACCGCTCACGTCTGAAGATCGAAATGGTACCGCGACAATATGTTATGTGTACCACATAAACTATCATCAGACAATAGCCTATCAACAACTCAAACCGAAGTGTCCTTGATGAAATGACTCACATACATTTTGAATTCAATGCGTGAGATCCTAATCCGTGTACCAATCTAAATAATACTGTTAATACATGTCTAACGTGAGGAATGAATGAACGAGATTCATTTGGATGCTGGCGTTGACACGAGTCGACTCTCGGTCGAAGCTTTAAATGGAGGGTACTAAGGTGGGGGTTACGAGTGAAAGCGTTTTAAATTTAAATCGAATGCCCTCAGCCGTTGCTTTCAACTTCTGAGCCACTTACTAGGAGGCCCTAGTCACCTTAAACGTCACGTTGCGCAACAGTCAAGCGTGTTGTTGCACACAGTGCAATATCCAAAATAATAAATACTGAACTTATTAGCTTATTAATGCAAAATCAATACGTCGACAATTGTTTTAAATGAGGTCGTGCTGTAACCGAAGACATCATGTGATAAACGTTACTGTGATATCGCCAATGGAAGGTGCACTTCAGGCATCAGCATTTAATAAAATTATTGGTCTAATTTTAATTCCTATTTAGATTCCACATAGAAAATAATTGGGCAATTAAAACCAGCTACTTTTGCATCGCATGCAAAACCCTGAAATATGAAAATGTGGACTACCTCACATAACGGTCGCATTCTTTTTTGAAGGTATTAATCGAAGGCGAGTACGGAATTGCGCACATACACACTCTGTTAATCGTCGAGTGAAACCTGTTTTCCATAAACAGGCGGCCAAAATTCCGATAACAATTCTCCGCTACCAAGTGTGTCAGAACTGAGAGCCTACGACACAATACACATACATACATACATCACGCCTGTGTCCAATCGGGGTAGGCAGAGACTATGAATCTCCACTCGTCACGATCTTGGCATACCTATACACGCTCGTTTATTCTCAGTACTTCTGACCTGGTCCTTCTTTAAAACTTCTTCTAGCTGGTTTAAATACGAGTAAGTTCGCTTAGGTCGTCCTATACCAACTCTTCCATGCACTTTCGCTTTTTATATTTGTGCAGTCTTTCTACTTTTATCATATTCTTATATCATTTCTCTATTGTTGTCACAACATAATCTTTTACACCACATCGATCTGGCCGCAGAAAGCACAGATTTAAACAGCTTTCTAAGAGCAATTACAATTGCATAATTTTTAAAACACAACTATTCGTAGTTATGCTCAGAACCGGAATATCGTGAGAACATACGAGCATGTAGAAGTTTCCTCTATTGATAGTGTCCGTGCCAAGACCTACCACTTTGTACGTGTCAGTGTTAGGTAATGTTGTATGTCTTGTTTATTTTAAAGCTTGTTTACAAATCAGAATGTTTCGTTAAACGCCTTTATTCTCGAACTAAGCAAATTACTCCATGTTAGTCTTTACTATTGTGTATCGGCATGAAGAGCTGACATTGATATCTTAAAATAAGCATAATACAGCACAGAAAAACCATGTACTTAGGATGTTTTATATTATCAACAGATTCTGTTGAGAATGCATTGCAAGAGGGAAAACGTTGGAAATTCTAATGGATAAAAATAGCTATTGTTAAGAAATCATGGTCTTATTGTTTCGACCCAGTCTTTCTTTCATCATATCAACCAATACTGTTTTTATCATCATCATACCAGCCATCAGAAGTCCACTGCTGTACACAGGCCCCCATAAGAAAGAAGGAATTTTGCCCACAATTGCCGCGCTGGGTGAGCGTGTTGGCAATCGCAGACCGCAGCTTTTGCGAATGGGATGCTGCATCCCCGCCCTGTGAATTTGAGCCTACACTGTTGCGAATGGACATACCGCTATCTGTCGGCGCTGGTATCTTACTCGTCTCTTACGACACTTGGTACAAAAGGAGGTGCTATTTTACTCTGCCGGTACATCACGGCCGCAGTCTTTCTTTAATATCGTACAGTTCTACTATTGCTGTGTTTATAGGCTCCTAGTGGCGCTGCATTTTGTTATGTCAACACTGGCGATATATTAGTCATCCATTAAACAGAATTCATTGGTAGCTCAGCTTGCAATTGCCTGATTAGGTTCTGATTAATGTTTTGCAGATATAAACTGTCAGTTGTGGGTACAAACGTACATCGAGATCCTTTCTTAAATCTGAATCTGAAGTATCGTATGAGATTGGATTAATACTTTGAAAACATATCGACGGGCAGAAATTCAATTGGCGTAATGGACATATAGGCAATATTTGCGTTTATTTATTCCTGACTTTTGTAAATAGTTTCAAGTAAAAGAGGATTCGATTTCAATAATATTTGTGAAAAACAGCTTAAACACAATTTAAAATAGCTTTTCAAATTATTAAATTATAACGTATGAATTAATTAATTTTATTTTCTTTTCTGTTCTTCCGGTAAACCTGCACATTGTCCTTTATAACAATTGATCTTATGACTGTCGATATGTGAATTGCGTAATAAATTCAGGGACAATACATCTAGATTTTGGAGGCCCGTGAAAGCCAGTGGTCGTGTGATAGAGAACTAATGATAATGTTTAGCGACGAATCTAGTAGTAGCGAGTGGCGACGGGCGGGTGGCGGGCTGACGGGCGCAGTTCGTTATCTTGACCCACATAGGCGACCGCGGTCGCGGCCGGCCGCGACGCTAATCTAGCGGAAGACCTTAATTGCACTATAATTGAATATGCTTCGAACAATAATAAATACTAGTAACACCCCTAATTCCGGGGTGCTACAATGCGATACACCCTGTATATGAAGCTAGGATTATGTTCCTGAGGTAAACTGTTCCTTTTAGTTTATTTTTTTTACAGTACGGATTAGTGCCACCGCTAAAAGAATATTACGAATACTTATTATAAATTGAATAAAAATGTATTATTTACAGAATGTATGTCACGAATGGTGTTTATTTACACTTCAAGAAGTCGCAATATATTTCAAATCATACAATATCAAAAATGAACAAGGATACATTAATGCGCCCTGCACTGATCTACACATGTATTTAGCTCGGATTTGAAATCCAGTGCAAATGCCCACTAATGGAAATGTGTCGGGTACAAAAACAATTAATTAAGAGTGCAGCTGCCGGCGTCTCCGGCGACCAATAAGAAAGCGACGACAATGTTTCCCCGAGACGCTCTCATCAAAACAGAACCTTGACCCAGAATGACAGTAATAAACAAGAGGAAAGGACAACTCGTATGCTGCTCGCTTTGGGATCAGCGTTCACACGTTTATTTAGGTACCAAAGTTATACTCATTATCATCCACTCACTCATATATTTATTCACTCATTTATCTCTGAAGTTTTTGAACAAACATTTTCCTAATACATTTTCATAAGTTTTATAAAAAATAAGAAATAATGTATTTTAATTTAATAATGATTGGGTAACAATTTTCTGGAGTTCTTTGAAGTTTCCTCGCCAAGGACAATGGGCGGAGTTAAGCCGAGCGACGAGTACCTAGCTCAAGGACCAGAAAACCTTGGGAAATACTCTCGTGAATCGTGAAGCGGCCGGCATTTTCGTTTTCATAACTCGCTGAGGAATAACAATAACGCCACATGATAACATTATCCTCTGTCACAAGGCAGTTAATGATTTGTAGTGACGACATGTTTACACTGTTTTCAATGCTTAAAAGATTTACTCGCGTGTTCATATTCGCATTTGTGACACATAGGTAATGCTTGACGTCAACATGTGTCATACATGCAACAACTTTCCTCGTGAAAGGTCACCAGGAAATCATTTGTTGGAACCCAAGCTTTAACATCTTTATGATTTACAGTCTATCATTGGAACAAAGGGGAATTTGGGTAAAGACAATTGCGGGGAAGGTGCTGTTTTGAATTGCGATAATGATAATAAAAATAGTCAAAGTCAACAACTACGGTACAACAACCAAAGTGGGGAGTTATGTGGTGGCTGTTATCAGAATCGTACCGCAGGTGACGTGACTCGCCGCGTCGGACGACAGACGCATCGGAAGCCGCAAGCAAATCAAGTCCTTAACACTATTACAAATGTATTAAAGCAATTGAAGTTTTCATTGCACTGTTTTATTGGAGAGACTAAACGATTATACTGATTGCATAGATTCCCAAGAATAATCGTGTTTGTTATGATAGTAAATAATGCAAGACAATCAGGTCGTTTCCCTATAAACGATCAAATTCTATTTTCATCATCATCATACCAGCCATCAGAAGGTCACTGCTAGACATCTACCCGTAATTGCCGCGCTGGGCAAGCGTATTGGCAATTGCAGAGCGCAGCTTTTGCGATGGGAATGCTGCTGCCCATCCCCGACTATTTACATTTGTGCTGCACTGTTACAGATGGATAAACCGCCATCTGTCGGTTCTGGTACCTTATACTTAAAATTGTGTTTGATCGTTTCTCTTTTAATCTAGTAATGATCATATTATTTTCTAAAACCGACTACAATCGGACGACAATTAATGATATTCAAACGCACCACACAGGCAAACGAGTTAGCGATAACGATACGCGATGGCCACTGTTTTCACTCAGACCTTGATAACGTATGTCAATGATAAGCTATTACTACGGACAGACAAAACAGCGACATAACAACTCCGCATTGCCGCTTTAATTAAATAATAAAGAAGTCCACGGAAAAGTTTCTGCTACCGTAAACAAACTGTTTACGTAATACTGAAGTAACAAAACCTAACATTAAATTGCATAATGAACTTACAACCAAGAATTTATTAGCAACAAAAAAAGCACTTCTCGTCCGTGACGTAGTTTAATTAATCAATACAAAATCTGCATCACCTGGTAGAGGTATTAGACATGACCAAAGACTCTAGTGACCCATAAATGCGAGGCAAACATGAAAAGAGGGAGGTCGGTAGTCACCTTGAATGTCAACGAAATTATTTAAATATAAGACTTTTTCCCAATCAGCATAAGGGCCGAATTCGATTGGAAATATTTTGATCAGGTAATGCACAGATTGAGGCAGGTAGCAGTTTTTGCGTGACCTTGGCTCGGACTCCGAAAGCAGACTGTTTTCGGGCGTAATTGCTCGTTTATTTACTTTGTGGTGCTTCTGAACGTGTGGCAGACACTGTGACCAAGAATGTTTCAGCTTTCACATGGAAATAAATTCTCATTTAAACTAGGACTAGGAGGAACTATTCATTTCCGTGATATCTTATTTAGTTATGTATACTTGTTAGCTATGTTTTAATGAAGACGACTTCATAAAATATTTCAAAATGCAAATAAATAAATTTTTTTATCGCTACTATCTGTCCCGGCAAACATTGTTCTGCCATATAAATTATATAAAATGATGAAATTTATATCGCTTTAAAAAAATAGGGGTTGGTGATAGAAGGGTAAAAAGGTAGGGTTGTATGTATTTTTAATGCTACATTATATAAAAAGGGCCCTAAAATTAAATAAATAAAACGTTAGGGTTAGATAACCCTTATCACTAAGAGGTATAAAAAATATATAGAAGCCGATTCTCAGACCTACAGAATGTGCATGTCAAATTTTATAAGAATCGGTCAAGCCGTTTCGGAGGAGTATGATAATTAACACTGTGTCAAGATAGTTTTATTATTAGATTAGATTTTCCGAATTAAATTAATTGAATAAAATAATTTCACATCAAAAGAGTTATAATACTATATTTTTTATATACCTACAATA
Source organism: Heortia vitessoides (assembly GCA_020976665.1). Classification (NCBI taxonomy): domain Eukaryota; kingdom Metazoa; phylum Arthropoda; class Insecta; order Lepidoptera; family Crambidae; genus Heortia; species Heortia vitessoides. The sequence continues at coordinate 17,327,690 of JACJUM010003085.1, forward strand.
ATTAATTTCTGAATTACACAAACCAGAAAAGATTTTCCCTTCCCTTCCCAAGGTTAGAGATTCATAAGCTTGGGAAATGGGGACGAGAAGAGCAAATTTGAGTGTTGTTTGCGTAGGGCGTGTAGGAGGGAGACTGGCCGGTAGAAGGCATGAATAAGTAAACGGAAGATTTCGACGGCCGATAGACAATGCCAACTCATCTTATAGCTGAGCCATCTATATTCAAGCTGGAAGATACGGGAATACAGATACAGAAAATGCAACACTGGAGTAATATCAAAAATTAGAAGACCTATATATTTTGTTTACCAAGTAATGATTTAATTACAAACAGTCACATATTGGATTATGAGAAAGTATTACAGCTAATATAAAAAGTAACAGCAATAATAGTACACTGTTATACTAGTAGAAGAACAAAGACAAGTATGCCAACCAATCGTGGTGCACGCAATTGGGGCCTGGGCGGAGGCCCGCTTATGGGAAAGTTACGATCATTACGACCATTCATAAACGGTTGAATGAGCGCAAGACGCCTGCGCAGCCGGCGAGCGAGCGGCGTGCGCCCGCGCCGACCCCGCGACATCTGTGATGTCGCCGCAGCAAAACTCTTTCATACGTCTCCCCGCATCAACGACCCGCGTAGTTCCAGCCAGATAAAAATCGTCAAATTTGATGACGAGGGCCCTTGATCCAAATTTTATGTAAAACAAATACTGTTATTCAACGTATTTCAAATGTAAACGACTGTGATCAAAGTCGTGAGTGTATTGAACTCTTACAATGACAAACTAGCACCCGATGCGTCACCTTTCAACAGCGCGAGTAAGAAAATTCCACAGGACAAAAGCCGCGGTGTCCGCAAACGACGCATAAATAATTAGACAATAAGCAGGCAGGGCAAGAAATCGGTAATTTGTATCGCAGCGAGATAGGCGGAGCGTCGAGGGAGACGGGCGACGGGTGCAGGCAGGCGCGCGCCGCCGCGGAGATGTGGCAACGCGTCAGGTGGAAGTGGCGCCGTGCTGTTCTCGGTCTCGCCGAGGACGACCGACCGCCCCGTCACCCCGCCCGCCCCACCCCGCACACCCGCTAATCCTCACCCGAACAAAATCTGATAAAATTCGCGCCAGCTATGAATATTACGCAAAGCGACTGACTCCACACTACAACACTGCGATAATGAATGACCCCGACTGTTTCTTTTGCATACTCCCGCGTAAACACATTTTTCATGAGACAGTCACGAGCGTAGCTCTACAAAATGTATCAAGAAAGTTATTTCCTCGAGTTGGCGAAACTAGTCTCGCGAACGCATTACGGTTTGCGTTACGGCCAGGTGAATTCAAAATGACCTCTATGGGCCGGTGGCTTCTTGTGGCCTCGCTCACCGAAAGCGTTGACATTTTGTGGGTTAGCAACGCAACATGACTCTATACTGTGATGAGAACGATGCCAGAATGACTAACGGTCAAGCGTCATAAGTAGCCTAAACATAAATTGTTCCACAGGAAAAAAAATAACGCAATAAATCGATGAGCTTGCTAATATCACAATAAGACGAATTTCCTATACGAGCGTCTACAAACTAGAATCAGAACATTTACTAGGGCATCGTGTTCTAATTATTTAGAAATACCTAAATAAATAAACTGACTCCTATCAACAATTGCGCACAATATTGATATCACGTATATCACACCGATTTCGAAAGAAAAGTATGTACATACGAGTTCTTTCATCAATGTAAAAGTGACTTACCAAGGCGAAAAAGTTTGTGTGGCAATCCTCAAGACTTGCACCGTTTGTTTGGTTATTTTGATGCGTCATGGTAGTCCGGGACACTTCATTTTCATTTCACAACACTTTAAACAGGTTCAATCTTAAAGAAACCACTCAAAATCTTAAAATCATCACCGACATTTAGCGTAGTTTTCACCTTTCAATGGCGACTGGAAGATGGCGGATAGGAAACAACAACCCAAGCCGATGGTGCTGCTTTGAGCGGCTCAATTGCGAACTAAAAGTCTAAGCGTTCAGTAACATATTACGTTCCTTTACAAGTGGCACTCCCGGCTATGTTCAGAGTCTCTCTTAAAGTGTTAAAAATAAATAAAATAAAAATAAAATGAATCCCCCGACTATCAAAACTTTTAAACTAGCTCAAATGTTTTTTTCTCCACCTATATAAGTAAATTTAAATAGAACAAAGAAAATATTTTTACTTTTAATTCCGTGAAAAGAATTACGTTATGTACTAAACGTCAAAAATAAAGTTAAAAAAGTAAAATTGGATTTTTTTGTAAACTACATTACACTACTTCCCATTTTAATAATAATTAGATAGTCGATAAGACTACAATATAATATTAACATCTCTTGTGAAATGATTAGAAATGTGTTGCTTCCATCGTTGCGCAATTTTCAGGTTATTTGAGGTTATTTATTTTGAAATATACATGCATGATTGTATCTGTATTTTAAATTCCTTATGTAAATTTTAGGTCATATTTGTTAGAGGTAAACAAAAGAAAGTTCCCAAAATAGATAAAAAGCTTCAGGCTGCAGCAGAATCTTTGGCAGCAAGAGGGTATGTGTTACGGCCCTTCTCTTTCCTTATGTACTTATCCAAATTAGATCATATCAATTATTTATTTTGTATTTTATTTAGGTTTTTACGCCCCAATAAATCATGGGAACCACCTGCCAACATTGAGAAGACTGTTTTAAAAATATGCACTGATAATGGCTTAAAACCTGATGCTGAATTCGAAGAATTGGATACAAAGTTTGTTGTCTTAAATGCTTGTTTCAAAGAAACTGGTCATAGTGTGCCTAATTCTCTGTTACACACCATAGAATCTGTTGGTGAGTTGTATTATAAACGTTTAAAAGATGGGTACTCTAATTCTGAAATATATATGTTTTAATTATACAAAACTATTCCCCAGATATTTATCTATATCAAATATTTTTATTTTCACTTTAATTTTTTTTTATAAATTATAAAAATATATAGATTTTTCATATTGTCACGCTCTTACATGACATTGTCATACTGTACATTTGAATGTCATTCTAATTAAGCTATATTTAAGGGCTATAGTTATTTCAAAAAATTCCAGGTGAACTTATTGAGTTTTATAGCACCCCAGTAGACACTGTCACACCATTTGATTCATTGACTAAAATGAAGCTGCCTAAAAACCTGCATGTACAAGAAAATTATGTCCGCTTTCATCCAGGTCAGTCAATAACAATTAGATTGATAATTATATCTTTGTCAAAAAGAAATATAATATGCATCATTTGAATTTATTAAAAAATTTATTATTTATATATATTGGTATTATGATTGTTTTAATTTAAAATGTTAGTATATATTTGTTGAAAATATGGAAACATTTTATGTTATCAAATATACAAATGCTTTTCTAGTTTCTTTTTAAAATTTTTATGCTTATATTCTTTTTTATTTCAGATAAAGATACCTTATTCAACGGAAAGTCAGCTTTCCCCAAGAGTTCCACAATAGTCACAGGATTAAAGTCTAGGAAAAAGTATGAGGGATACACTGCAAAACGGTCATGGCCATGATATGTCCGTGTGCATAGATTATAGAGTAGTTAATAAATAAATAAATGTTATCAGTACCTCATGTGTGTTTATTCCTTTTTTTATGAAGTTTATATGGTCATAAGCATTCCAATTTCTTACTTGTGCTGCTGATTAGCAGTTACATTATCATAACAATATATCTTTATTATAAAGAAAATATTGACGGGCTCGGTGGTAGTGATCCTATCTTGTGCGCCAGGGGTCATGGGTCCCACCAGAGTAAATATTTATATGATGATATTTGTGTTTGTTCTGTGTCTGGGTGTAGAATATATGTATTCAAGTAGTATATTTGTGATTCCTCTGTTGTACGGCATTCATAACACAAGTGCTTTAAGGACTTAGCACAGGGTAAAGTAAGTATAACAAAGTACAACATGGACATATCTGTAATATAAATATCATTAGTAGAAATAATATTGCACATACCAATATATTTTGTTTTAATTTAGTAAATATGTTTCTAACTACTGCATTAATAGGGTTTTGTGGAAACAAGTCTAAGATATACGCAACCAGTCTAACGCCAGTTTATTGGTAAGCGGTTCTGGTCCCTGCATACAGAATACATGCTACATACAGGTTTAAAATGTGGCAGAAAATTGTACCGATTATTAAATACAGTATGATTTTTTGATGAATGTAACTATAGAGTGACTCCCTCTGCCAGACGACCACATTTCGTCAGGGCTCGTACGATCTTCGAGGTCGTCTCTAACTTACGCCAATTACTTAAAGATTAAAGATTTTGTAGACATTTAAGTTATATAAAATAAAAAAGAAACTCACAGTAAGTAAGCTGTTTAATATCCATAATGGATTAACCTCAAGTACAGTCTCAAAAGGTAGGTCTTAGCCATGAGGTACCGACAGAATAGAATAGTATCTCCCACTGCACCAGGTGTCATATGAGGCGACTAAGGAACCAGAACCGACCGATGGCGGTTTATCCATCCGGAACAGTGCAACTCAACAAATGCACGGGGCGGGGATGGGCAGCAACATCCCCGTCGTCCCACCTAAGGCTAATAGTACATAGGTATCTGTTTTATTACTGATTTGATTATAATAAATAGAATAATGGTACACGAACTAAGAAACTTGAAACATCGCCAAAAACCGACCACACTCGTTTTGCGCGGTACATTAAGCGTTTCCCTCAAGACCTCTATTGAGGCAAGTTCAAACTAATCCATCATTTGCCTCATGCGACGACCTCGCTGTAGAGTAATTCCGTACGCGGTTTAACTTTCTATATTACTACCGGGTATTTTCATACTTCGCTCATTTTGTTAACTGCTATATGAAAAAATGCTTGGATTCGGCTTGGATTTTAGAGGCCCAGGGGCGTCTGTTATTCTATGTTTACGATAAACTTAAAGACTACTTAGATTTTTATGCGGTTTTCGCTACTAGATAATGATTCTTGAAAAAAGTTCAGGTATGTATATCATTTGTTAAGTATTTTTATATTTGTTACAAAGGTTAGAAAAATGTATCCGACTGGGTGTTTTCAATAAAAACGCTGCCTAAACCTGTTGATATATTGCTAAACAATGCATATTGGAAAATTCTGATATCATATTATATGAATACTATAATATATAATATTAGTTTATATTATTTTTTAAAGGATAACTTACTATACCCATTGTATGATTTAAATATTTGATCAGGTATAATGCGGTCGTTACAAAGCTAATTAGACGAATACGAATACAGCCCGCGAGATAGTAAGCTTCACTGCAGCCTACAGCTCGTAATATCACAAGAAAATCACGAACGCGTTGCCAACTCTGTGACTTCAAGATTTTATGCCACATTACCCAGTAATTTCACTCACACGAGATTACCGTATGTATACAAATTATTGTAAACATACATACATCATGCCAACGGGATAGACAGACTATGGATTTCCACTTGCGATGGATTTCCACGATTTTGGCATACCTCTCTCGCTCCACTTCTCGCATTATTCCTTTCATACACGCTCATTTATTCTTGGTACTACTGACCTGGCCCTTGTTTAATGCATCTTCTACCTAAGGTATGATCTCCTAGGTCGTCCTTTACCAGGGGTACCGTCGAAGAAAACCTCCACGGGGGGGGGGGGGACCTGGGCAACGTCTGGCCATTTCCAAGCCAGCGGCTGATGTTCTTTGCTCGTTACAGGGGGACAGAGGGCCGCCTTTCAAGGGCTACAAGGAGATAATTTGTAAAAATCGTATGTGAAAAACCTCCTTAAAAACTCGAAACAGACCGTAGGAGGTAGGAGTCGGCTTTCTTATTTTTCTCAGAAGCGGGCCGCATGGAGCACCTGAATTGGTCAGCTCTAACCCAATCCTAAAGTGGGAATGTGCCGATGGGATGAGGGCTTGGTGGGAAACCAACTTTTAGCGTTAATCTCGGCGGAACGGGCAACCGCCGTTATATTTGTCTTCCCGGAGGGATGGGCGTCATCTCTCGGGTGACCGTTTGTTTCGTCTCATTTGTGGGAATAGTTATGAGTCTCAAAAAAGAAAAAAAATTGAATATAAATTCCGTTGTTGGGTCTTCGGACTAGAAGGGGGCTTCAGTGCCTGGTGCTTAACATCGATGTCTCCTCATTGATAATAGATGATAATTTAGATGGGGTGGGCATAGGTAACGCCCATACAGGTGGAGTCCGCCATCGTCGGAAATGGATATGGGGGATGACCCGATAACCTTCTCGCCGTTTGCACGCCGCGCTTCAGTTCTGGGGGGAGGCGTAAGTAATTCGCAAGAAAACATTGGGATCGATATAGCCGATTGCTGATTGCTGATAGCCGATTGGCCGAGAAGTAGGGGGGTCTCCGCAAACTAGCGAGTGAGACTTCCAGAGACGGGTCTTACTTATTATTGGATGAGGGTCAGAGTGCATACCTTACACTCAAAAAGAGGCAGAAGCTCCTCTCTTAACAGCCAGCTTGCCCTAGTCTGTGGCAGGGAGTTTCAGGGCAACGGCTGCTGCCAGTTTCGCAGTGGCCCGATTGCGTTTCTTGGGGCTGGAAGTGTCAGTGAACAAGACCGAAGCTGTATACTTCCATGGCCCCAGTAGAGGTACATCCCGAGGTGCCTACATAAGGGTCTAAGGTTGAAGGACATTTAATCAGGGTGGTGCCACATATGAAGTATCTTGGCCTTACTTTGGATGACTGGTGGAATTTTAAGCCTCGTTTAGAGGTCATGTCACCAGATATTAAGGGCTGCATGTTCCCTTGCTAGGTTGCTTCCAAATGTGGAAGGCCCCAGCACGAGCTCTCACCGCCTATATGCGGGTGTGCTCCGTAGCATGGCCCTGTACGGTGCACCCATTTGAGTTGACCAGTTAGGTCAAGAAAATCGTCGGGCGCTCAGAAGGGCGCAAAAAGTCTTTGCTTGCAGACCGATATGTGGATACAGTACGGTATCTGGTGCGGTTTCATGCCTCCTGGCTGGCACTAATCGTAGTATGTCTGGTAATAAGTTAAATAACCATAGCGACGCCACAAATACCTGTTTGACACCACTATAGATGTCAAAAAATTCGGTAACAATTTATTCTAACGCAAACAGCACAATCCTTTTTAACAGATTAGAATGCCTGAATCAGATGGTCTCTCACCTCATATATAATCTTCTTCTCATTTCGTATAATTCTATCATAAGCCTTTTCCAAGTCTATAAAAGCGAAATAGACCTTATATAAGGCACTTTTCGGCTATGCAGCTCAGGGAATTCGGCGTAAGTTGCAAATATAACGCTTATTGTCTACTGAGCTTATTAAATTTGAAAGGAGATGGACATAGCTCAGTATACATGTAATGTGTAATGAACTCTGCCCTCAAGTTTCAAAATTGGTAGAAAGTATTTTATTAATGTACACACAGCAACAAATAAACCTATTCAAAGCTGTCAAAATATAAAACGGTTCAAATTTACTGTGTTATTATGATATTTATTTAATAACTGGGTGCTTGGGCATTAGTTGGACTAATTTTTTTTTATTAAACCAGGTTTAAAACAACCGTCTTCGTGATAGTAAGCGCTGTAGCTTTTAGAGTACGTAAAAAGTCACTAGCGGGTTACCAACCTTATGACTTAAATATATTATGTCACATTAAATGGAATTTCACTGCCTCTCTCACCCTTCAGACCGGAACACAGCAATGCGAACTGCTATTTGGCTGTACAAATAGGTGAATGTGCACTACCAATGCGCATTATGGAATGTAATTAAGAAGATCGAATGACGCTAAATTTATAAAATGGGGTTATCTTTCGAGGAGTTAGATATCGACTCCTGGGTCACTTGCACGGCAGTTATATGTCGGGTTCTTGCTTACTATATTTAGTGCGATGAAGGCTCTGTGACGTGAATGCTTGACGTAACCTGTTGTGTATTGAGTTACTGTGAGTGGAAACATCAAGATTTCAAATTGCCATGAATGATGCCAATAGATAGATGTTTTCCAAAAAAAACAGCTAAACATTTTAACATTTTTTGGACGAACCAATAGACAGCTGACATATCCAATATGTCAAACGTCAATGTCACCCACGGGACATTGACAGAAGTTTTGTCGTACTTCTGAGGTTAAGACGCGAAGTTTTATTATTTCGAAAATGACTAATATGTTTGAAAATACGCATTGAATTATAAACAGAGATGAAATAAATAATTACAATGAATCTATTACTAATATTATGTATTATTTGTGTGGCTATATATTCTTGTGTCTCATGGTTAGTGCCCGTTGTAGGGTGACGTAGCTATTTTTTGTTATTGTTTTTATTTTGTTTACAATTTATTCTCCTTGTATACATTTTTAGGCTACTACCAGCACTACTGTCGTGGCTATTTAAAAGAAAATATCATATCAAACTGAAGATCGGTAAAATCGCTGTTTTGAAATTGATACTAAAAGATGTCAGTTTGTCAAAGGATAGATATTTTGTAGTAAGTTAATGCACTTTTTAAGCTATCAAGCTAGACAAGTATACTCTTTTAAACTTTGCTTTTATTATAATAAGATTTTTTAATATAAACTTAAAAAAAAACTTAAACTGATTCTTATAAGAATATATTTTTAATAAACATTGTTTGTTTTTCAGCATATTGATGAAATATCATTCCGAAGCAGTTTCTTTAACTCAGAGATCAACAAATTAGTTTGGGTGGTGATAAAAGGTGTTGAAATAACTAACCATGTTGAGGAGAAGCGCAGTGTTGTTGTTGAGACAATCCTTAAGCCTCTGCTGTCCAAGCAGAACTCTCTGTCTAAGGAAGGAATGGAAGATGAGTCGAGGCAGAGTTCCCTAAATAGTGATTTGCAGAGGGCAACAGTTCAAAAACTACTGGATTTTAGAGATAAAAAATTGCCTCCAAGCTTGATCATGTTTGCACAGGTAATTGCTATCATTTATATTTGTGGACTGGAATACTACACTACACTACTGGAATTCTACAATATATTTATAACTAATTATGTAATTCCAGCTAAACTCTACCTTAATTCTAAATTACACTTTATCATTTTTCTATAGTTTATGGGAGTACATATCTTCAAAGCATCAGTGGTTATTAAGAGTGATGCGTCAGACAACGGCAGTATCATCATAACAGCCTCTGAGGTCCATGCTGACGGTGCAGCTGGCGGCCCTGCTAGGGCTCTGGTGTTCTCTGCCAACTTGGTGCAAGTTAAGGGCAAAGTCTACAAGGACACCAGGTGCTTGTGTGAGGCTGGGTGTACCCTGCTGATTGAAGGCACTGTAAAGGCAGATGGACCATTAAATGTTGAGGTATGACATGATCTATAGTTTATATTTTGGCTGGTAAAAAATTTGTTTGGTTTAACAATTATGAGTTGTTTGCAACTCATAATTGTTGAACCAAACAAAATTTCATTGAAAACAAAATTGTTGTAGCTTGTTCAAGGAATATAATGTACAAATAATGGAGAGGAAAATAAATGAGGTATTAATTTAATCAAGCTATTATTGATACATTCAATAGTATTAATCAACATTGTTCTGTTTCCAAAGTAACAATTTCCCTTCTTCTATGAAAACCAGAAAAAGTAAATGTTTAATAAATACCCAGAGCAGACACAAATACTTTTTGTGCCGATTAACTAATTGTGGTCTATTACTATTGACCTTGTTAGCCAACTTAAAAGAATCCAACAAGCTATGGAGAGGAAAAAGCTCAGAATCTTTGTGTGATAGATTTAGGAAATATGTAAAAAAGTTACTGACTCAGGACTTAAAGCAGATGGAGCTGTAAGATTTTGAAATGGCAACCACATATTGGCCTTATTGGTAATCACTTGTAGAGGCCTATGACCAGCAGTGTACATCCTATGGTTCATATGAAGAGCATGAAACAAATTAAAACCACAGCTAGTGTTAGATTTAATAAACATAATAACTACAGAGTAATATTTTATTTCAGAAAATCCATGCTGACATAAAAAACACATCTCTGACATTCCAAGATGAATTGTACCACTTTATACAAAAACATAAAAAGGACAAGCCCACTAGAGCAAGGTCGGGTGTAATTTGTGAGGACCATATAGACACTATCATTCCAAGGTTATCACCTGTAATACCAAAGGTATAGCAATATTATTATAATAATTTGACAGGCCCTATTTGATAGTATGCCAGTCTTATGTGACAAGGGCCTATCACCAGCCCAGAAAGACATTTATGTGAAGAACATTTTGTTCTACAATTTGTTATTCCTAGAAGATTTTTTATTTCCTAATACAGTGTTTTACCAATACAGACACCCCTGCATTGGTACCTTACTTTCATCTACTTCTATCGCCAAACAGCAGTGTTTCCATTGTGCTTTAATTTGAAAGGTGATTTGATCTTCAAATCTCAATGATCGAACCCACGACCCTTCGCGCACAAGGTAGGTTCACTACCGTCTGCGCCATCGGGCCCGTCATAACTTACCCGACTTATCTCATAGCCAGGTCAATGTATGAGATATTTTGTGAATTAATTATTATTACTTATACTTAACATTTTTCTCTAACTTTCATATGCTGTGAGGTACCGGCACAGTAGAATAGTATCTCCCTCTGTATCGGTTGTCGTAAGAGACGACTAAGGTACCAGAACCGACAGATGGCGGTTTATCCATCAGTGTAGCTTAAATGCACTGGGCGGGAATAGGCAGCAGCATTCCCACCGTGAAGGCTGCGCTCTGCGATTGCCCAGCTCGGCAACTATGGACAAAATTCTCTCCTACTTGGGGAGGCCTATGTCCAGCAGTGGACTTCTAATGGCTGACGTGTTGATGATGAATTTTCATAAGATTTATATGTTTGTTGTTTCAGATATTTAGTTTAAGAATCGACACCACAATAATTAGCTGTACAGACACTCTTACTAAAACCAATTTTGAAATGTCACTACAAAGTTTGCAAGTGAGTATACTAGATATACATTTATATATAGTAATTAGCCTATTAATTTTATTTATTCTAGGTTTATCTATCTAAATCTAAATTCTAGGTATCTTTTTCTTTATTATAAAAAATACGTGTCACGGTGTTTGTCTAGGATGAACATATAAACTGCTAAATCGATTTTAAATAATTCAGTGCAGTTCAATAACTTGAGATACGTGATATAGAGTTTGTATATCAATTCATAGTCAACTAGCTGTGTCTGCGACTTTGTTCGTCTGTCGACGTCCGCGTGGATAATTTTTTTTTGGTACCATACCTCTTTACCTTAACTTATATAAACTATGAATGTTATGATTATTTATATCAAATCAATGGCTTTAAAAATAAATTTTAAATTTCTAGCTCTAAAAATAGCGATACTCCCATACAACTTTTCATCCCCCCTTTCGACCTCTTACAACCCTTATTCAGAATTAAAAAATAGCCTATGTTCTTTCTCAAGATCTAAAGATTGTCTGTGCCAAATTTCATCAAAATCGGTTGACAGGTTTAAGCGGGAAAGCGTAAAAGACAGACAGACAGACAAAGTTACTTTCGCATTTATAATATTAGCATTGCGATTTTTTTCATGAAAAACACATAAGTATTTTTAGAACAGGACAACGTCTGTCAAGTTAGCTAGTTTGTCTATTAATCCCGAAATCCGTAGTGATTCGTATGTTGTAATGCGAGATTGTGTCGTTTGTTGTGTTGTGACTGTCAATTTTACTTTCCGCGACCTCCCGGCTGAATGGGTCTTAAAGAAATATTGCGTGTGGATACCTAGTGTCATAAAGAAGATGGGCTAGTTTTGATCCCGGTAAAGTTCCCAAGGTACAATATAGCCCCCGTGTAGCTCAACTGGACGAAGTCGGGGGTGGAATGTTCAGAAAGTTATTAAAAGACCTAAAAAATATATTTATTAAAAAAGGACTCCTCAGTCGGTATCTACTAATCTGTAGTGATATTGTGTTATAAATTAATAAATTATAATACCGTAGGGAACCAGCAGATTAGAATAGTACCTCTATACCTCTACCACATGCCGTAAGAGGTGGACTGGGGTACTGAAACCGACAGATGTATCCATCCAAAACAGCGAAGGTCAAATGAAACAGGGCGGGAAAGGGTAACATTCCCGTTGCGTAGCTACGCTCTGCTGCCACACCTGCCAAGCGCGGCAATTAGGGCAAAGCCCATGATAATTGATTCAATTAAAAATATATTCGGAGGCCTAAATGGAAGTCCTAGCTAGTCCGTTGATATGATGATGATACGATGATAAAGCGATAAGAAAAGTCATCAAATCATTTATATTTATAAAACTAATGATAATAGCGCTGCTATATAAAATGTTATTACATTAAAAAGAGGATATAAAATGGTTTATGGTACGGGATAAAATATACCATCGCGGACTTTATTGTAGACTTTTGTAAGGTGTACTATACATACTAGTGTACAGTACTGTACATTATTTTGATCTATCTCGTCGGGTTCCGCCAGCGTTTGCAATGTGAAAATGCAAAAAAATGTGTATATTACGAAATATCTAAAATTATTAATGTTTGTCTTCTACACTGTACATTTATTAAATATATAAACCTTCATCTTAAATAAATAAACTATCAAAGAAAAACCGCATCTAAATCCGTCGCGAAGTTTTAAAGATCTAAGAATAAATATAGAAAAGACAGACAGACAGCGGAAAGCGACTTTTAAACTGTGTAAGTGATTGGAAGAGATTTTTTTGAACACCAATATCAAATCTCTCAGGTTATTAATATTTATTGATATATCAATTGGATATTCTTAATGGGAATAACTAATTGAATTTTGTTTGTTTTATAACTCCCATTGACGCGCTTCTCTTTAGATAGTTATTTTTTTAATTACTGGCTATATGTGAACCAGGATTGTGCAGATTTAATTCTCCTGGCAGCCTCTCCTTTCCAGTTTTTTTTTCGGGCAAGTGTAAATCGTGAATGTATGCCAGGTGAACTCCCGGTACAGCGCGGCGTCAGTGGTGGAGAGCGCAGCGGCAGCCGGCCTGCCGCAGGTGTACGTGGCTTTCCAGATGGACCAGTACCAGCTCTCCGCCGACCAGGAGCCGCAGCTGTTCGTGAACAAACTAAAGCTGGACGCCAAGGTTTGACTTGATTTTGTGGCAGAAAAAAGAGTGGGATTATTTTTTTGTTTGTATATGTTATGTAACGGCGCTGACGGATAAACAAGAAATTTAAGAATAATAATATATATTTTTTTATTGTACACATATTTGCACAGGAATTTTACACAGAAATTTATAATACACTGGGCGGCCATATTGCTCTGAGCGATCTCTTCCAGGCCTTAGGATATATATATGAAAGATATAAAGATGTAGGGTAGTTTGGTGCATATACATAACACATATAAAAGTGTACGGCATAGGCATAGACGGAGCGAGTTCCATAGCCGAATTCAAACTCGTTGATGAGAAGGAATTTTAAGCGTTAGATTTTTTGAAATTAGTTCTTTTTTATCATCTCAGTTCTCAATATACCAACCACTCTGAAGTGGTTGGCTGTAAAAGACCACAGAGTATGTTATCTTTCCGAGTCAACTATGAGTCATATATCTAATGCTGCAAATGTGCGCATACGACTTACCTGCCATACTGCGCAACCGTCATTACGTTTTATGGCCAGGGAATACTTATTTCAACATTGCTAATATAGCTCGTGCTGTTTTATTTTAGCTGGAGAAAGGAGTGCTGAATTTGTACCTCATTATCAGCACACTGAACGTCAGCTACGACCACGATCGGGTATTCAGGTGGTACTCTTCAGCGCTGGAGCGGCGGTCTTCCAGGCCAATGTACCTGGACCACTCTAATACATGTAAGCGACCTTTTTAAGTCTGGTTTTAAAGTAGAAGGTTTACGCTTCCTCAGCTTTTGAACATAATAAAACCCAGGGTTGGCGTATTTCTGCGTCTCTTCGTGTTCTGCGAAATGATTGCAGCTGGTTCTGCCTTATTTACTTCTTTGAGGTCACATTCCGTTCCGGTACATGACCTTATTTTCCGCAAACTACACTGTTTAGGGCTCCATTAGAAAATTAGTAAATTAATTGTGAATTGTTTGTGACTCTTTGGAAAAATTAATAAATCCAACGTCTGTATTGTGAATTTCTGTAGGCATAATTTATAATTATATGAATAACTTGGCGACGGGAATGCGGCTGAACTTCATTCTGCTGCCTTTGAGCCACACAGCTTCGAGTGGATATACCGCCATTTGACGGTTACGGCATCTCAGTCACCTACTGCTTTTTCTTTTAGCTTAGTATCACTCGATACCCCACGGCGTCCTGACTGATAGTAAAAGATAGCACATGTTTTATAATTATTTCCAATACGCCTAGTGCAAGAATGTGACTTAATAGCAATTCTATTCTGTTGTTTTTTATTTTTCATCTGAAGGGCGTTTTAATTACAAGCATACGTGTTGTTACGATGAACTAATTAAGATCTAATAATGGTTAATTAGCACGTGCGCTGTTGTGAGCTCGTACTTGCAGTGGTGCGCTGTATTTAGACATTTCCTATTCCAAGGTACGACATCATCATCATTATCATTATTACAGCCATTGAAAGTCCACTGCTGGACATAGGCCTTCCCAAGAAAGGAGAAGTTTTGCCCACTATTGCCGCGCTGGGCAAGCGTGTTGGCAACGGAGATGCTGCTCCCCATCCCCACCATATGCATTTGAGTTACACTGTTTCGGATGGGTATACCACCATCTGTCGGTTCTGTTATCTTAGTCACCTCTCACGACACTTAGTACAGAGGAAGGTACTATTCTACTCTGCCGGTACCTCACGGCAACGGTACGGCATAATAGAAAGTTTAAGTTCACTTTTTTATACTTTTTTATAGAAGTTATAGATTGATCTTTGTCGTCACTTCACGTCACATATCATGTCGGAACTCTCTGTCTGAACAACTTTCTAGACATAAAATGCCTTGTCGGAAATCGGCATATCGCTATCAAATGCCGTCCCATTTAAATTGAGTTTCCGTTTCCGAACGCCAGCGTCGTGGTCGCAGGGCGTGGCGTCGCGCGCCGTGCGCGGCTGCGTGGTGCAGGGCTGCGCCGAGGTGCGCGCCGTGCGGGCCAGCGTGCGCGCCGCCGGCCGCCGCCTGGCCGCCGGCTGCGCGGGCCTCAAGGTCAAACTCGATCAGCTGCTTGACACCAGAGGTACTGTACTGGACCTGCGGAGGTTGCTTGGATTTCTAGCAATAACGCAAATGTATCAATTCTTGGTCCTGGTAATTACAAAATCATATTTACCGTGAAATAACGGTGTTCGCATTGCTGTGTTCTGGTCTGAAGGGTGAGAGAGACAGTGAAATTACTGGATAAATGTGACATAGTATCTTCAGTTCACAAGGTTGACGACACGCTAGTGATCTCTTTGTGATGACACGAGCGTCTATATGCTGTGGTTATGTTTACCATAAGCGGACAGTTTGCTTGTTTGCTGACTTAATATAAAAATAAATCTCGAAAAAAAAACCATTTAGCGAGTCATTCTAGAGTTACGTGTGTATACATTTTAACGATACATTTTTAGTATGCGTAGTTCTATTTATTTATGAGGATTTGTATTCTTATTCTTGCCCTTGATTTGTATTTTATTTCAATCAGATTTTGTTAATAATTGAATTTAAACTTTTTAATATTAGGGAGGCCTATATCTGTTTTCTTTTTCTCACCGGATGGCTTTTAAAAATTGGACCATATGCTTCACAGACGCTTTCTTTAGACAAAAGTTAGGAAATGTATTTTGTTAACTATTGTTACAATAAATAAATTTAACATCTCATACTGACCAGACTCCTAGATAAGTAGCTTAAAGGACTTTTCACAGAAAAAATATAAAATGTTCGTGACATAAATATTGGTCATGATGGGGATCGAACCCACGGCCTTAAGGGCGCCCAAGGTAAGAGCAACTGACTGCGCCATCGGGCCTATCGACTATTACAAAACAAAATTCATAGTTTAATTGTAATTGTGTAATATAACTGTCTATAAATATTATGGAAATGTCTATTATATAAGTTTTATGTAATATTCGCAGAGGAGCCGTACCAGTGGGCGATGGCACGCTTGGTAGTGGGGCGGCGTCACTGGAGCACCGAGCTGCTGGTGGACGGGGGCTGGGCGGGCGTAGTGGGTGAGGGCGCCGGGGCCGCGGCTAGCGCCAGCATGGGAGCGGGCGTGGCTCCGCCGGGGGCGCGCCGGCACCACGTGTGGGGCTCCGCCCTGCTTGCAGTGGCGCTCGTCAAGTGGGGTAGTCACGGGCCTGCTGACTCCAAGGTAAGTCAGCTGTTCACACATTGATTCCTTAAGGTTGAACTCAATAAAGTTTGTGTATTATGATTAATAACCACATTATATATTTTTTACATTGACATAATATCATGTATAAAAAATAAGGCAAGAAATTCGGTCTGAATTTCTTAAAACTTGAGCCAGCATCCAGCTATAGAGAAAAACACGGGAAAGCTTTATTGTCATTAAATAGGTCTTTTTCATATTCTTATAGCTAGAAAAAACAAACGTACGTTACTGCAGATAGATTATCAATTGATTCTTTAAAAAACAAAATGGCTGCCCATACGAATTCTTAGTAAATAGTAAACAAATTTGTATTAATGAGTATAGACTGTTTTAATTATATGTACCTTAATTAGATTGACAGCTGTCATATTACTTGGTACTATTAATTACTCCAATGGGTTTTTTGAAAATAGAAACCTTTGTTTTGTAAATATTATCAACTAATGAAGTTGCAACAGCCGTAAGATAACGGCAGAGTAGAATTATACCTCCACCTGTATCAGGAGTAACGGCGACTAATATACCAGAACCGACAGATGGCGGTATAACCATCGAAATCAGTATAGCTCAAATGCGCAGGGTGAGGATGGGCAGCTGAATTAGTGCTAGTAGAAGCTCAGTGCGGCAATTATGGTCAAAATTCCCCCTTTCTTGGGGAGGCCTATGTCCAACAGTGGACTTCCAATGGCTGATATAATAATGATGCCATATACAATTATGCCAAAATAATCGTGCGATGCTACTACTTTGACACTTAATTTTACTAAATATTTACGGTGCAGGTGGAAGCCATGATGGACTGCCTCCGCCTGGAATGGAGTCCAGCTATCGCGGAGGCGATCATCGCCCTTGCGGACTGTCTGGACGCATACAGACCTCGACCCCGCTCCCCTCCACCGCCAGAGCCACAAACGGACTCCGTCATCAACATCACCGTGAACGTGGCTCTATCACATATTAACTTGTTCTTCATCCTGAACGAGGACATGTGCCTGATGACCAGGGTGGACGCTGTGACGTTGGAGAAGTCGGTCAGCAAGTCCGGTGCGGTTGTGTCTGGTCTGAAAGTTGTTGATATGGTTCCATATAAAGGTGAGATGCATGTGTTTTTAAAAGCTTTACCTGATCGATCTTAAGGTAGTGAATTTCCGGGGAGCGCGCGGGTTTAATCGGGCATAGAATTGACGTCTCAGTGGATTAGCTTAACCTTATGTTCTGCGAAAAGAAACCAATGTGGTGTGACCTAGTCTTCGCAATCTGTCGGTTCAATAAATGTGCGAGCTGTACTGCAGTTTGTCTATTTAACGAACTGAATCCACATATTATAATACGTCAATTTGTATGTCCACTATGTAAATATCCATCAGTGGACTTCCAATGGCTGATATGATGATGATTATACCCAATGATTGTTGTCTTCAGGTAACTTCCATTGTCAGCGGTCAGACGAAATCGCCACCTCGTTCTTCCACGTCACCCTAGCTAGAATAGAATACATTCCATCCAAGGAGAGACACTCAGGGTTGTTGGACTTCCAGTTTCTAGAGACGGTTGACTTTGAATGGAGTGCCAACTTGCACTTGAAAATATTGACCCTGGTACGGAATATGAAAGATTTCAAGAGAATGTTGAATACCAGTAAGGTTCCTCCATCTTCTTCAAAAGCACAGAAGAAGAAAGGGAGAGAATTGGACTGGAGAGTTTCCTTTAAAGGGAAAACTAATCTTGAACTTTTGCTGTCTGATGCGAACAATATGCTCTTTGCTACCGGTAAGTGAAATATTTAATACTAGCAACGCTTTTTGGGTTCAACCGCATACTCCTTTCCCGTAGGAGTTTCGGAATAAAATATGCCTAATATAATTCGCTGATAATAATAATCTGTTAGTGAAAAAGTTGTTTAGCTTTTCGATTGCTTTGCGCAAAACGTTTTTTAATGTGACAATGCCTCTCCTATGAACATTGAATTCTTCAGTTTTCCTTCCAACTTCCGTTTCCAGACGACATGACAATCGCGTACGACCACGAACTCGGCTTATCGATCCACTGGGGCCAACTGAAGATGATCCTTAACGGAGACGAGGTGATCACCGTCGAAGGCTACTCAATGGAGCGCGCGGTTGACGACCACGACATCAGGGTTGAGAGGAAGGCAAACGAAGGGTTCGTGCTAGCCTGGAATAAGGTTTGGTAAGTTTCGGTCTATCAGGAAGCTTATGTACATCAATGATTATCACAATTTAAGCCACATTGTTAAAGGTAACTAAGGTATCGGAACCGACAGATGGCGGTATATCCATTCGAAACAGCATAGCTTTAATGCTACAGGAATTGGCTGCAGCATTTTCGTCGCGAAGTTGCATTCTGCTATTGCCACCATGCTTGTTCTGCGCGGCAGTTATGGGAAAATATACCCCGTATCTTAGGGAGGACTATATCCGACAGTGGACTTCCAATGGCTGGTATATTGATGATGATGTTCAATATTTGATATATTATCATCTTAGCGGCTGTAGAACGTACCTCACTCTCATCTATTTGTACCGCTAAATAGCAATATTTGTGTTCCGGTTTTAAGGGTAAGAGAGGCAGTGAAATTACTGGGTAATGTGATATAATATTTTTAAGTCATAAGGTTGGCAATGCGTTAGTGATATCCTTGTGATATTACGAGCGTCTATTACGGCGGTGACGCTTGCTATTACGCGGACTGTACCTATGTTTGTTAACTTCATTTAATAAAAAAAAACACAGCTGGGCTAACACTTCCCCAAGAAAAGGTGGAACTTTGCATTTAATTGCCACGTGGGGCAGGCATGGTGGAAATCGCAGAACGTAGTTATAGGAATGCTGTTGCTCATCTCAGTTTGATACTTCCATATTTCAATTCCGGTACCTCAATCGCCTCTTACGACACCTGGTATCGGTGGAGGTACTATTCTTCTCTGCCGATAGATCATACATACGACAATACATTTTAGATTTTTTATTTGAAGAAACAATACCTTTTATAAATCATTTTTCTCAGTCTCACTTGGTAAAACCGGATCCTTCATTATTTTTCTTTAAATCTCATATACTCATGTATTCCACTATTCTTATCTTGGTGTTGTCTACAACCCCTCAGGGCGGTGAACGTGGATTCGGTCCGCGTGATCTTCCCCTACAAGCACCGGTTCGCGGAGGCCGTGCAGGGAGACTTCGTGTCACTCTTTAAGTGGATCAAGATTGTCCACGATATCAAGAAGAAACCATTCACTGCCGAGAGCCCGCTGCCTAGTGACTTGCATATCAAGGTAAGTTGCAGCTATGCAACAGCAATGCATTGTGTCTAGAACGAGTTATGCGCTACAATCTAGGAAAACTAACAATAGTTTACTTGGTAGAGAGTAGAATAATGGAAGACGCAATGTTCGAAGATTTTTACAAAGATTGTGTTAATTATAAAAATTATTATTTATTAATACCCAAAACACATTGCCGATACATAATATACTTATAATAATACAAATTGTTCTTAAATGTTATATATATTTATTTGTAGATAGAAGAGATCTTAATAGAGATGAGTGATGATCCATTCGAGGTGAAACTCAGAGACAATTATGAACTTCTAGAAGACGAATACAAGGAAAGCCAGAAGCGGCGTACCATGCTGGATGCTAAGGTTTGTTTTATAATGTTCTATACAATTTGGTTGAAAAGAGTATTATGTCATCAACATCATATCAGCTATTGTAAGTCTACTGCTTGATACAAGTCTCTCCAAGAAAGGAGGTTCTTTGCCCATAATTGCCGCGCTGGGCGAGCGTGTAGGCAATCGCAGAGCGCAGCTATCACGACGGGGATGCTGCTGCTGCACTGCTTCGTATGAGTACACCGCCATATTTCGGTTCTGATACCTTAGTCGCCTTTTACAACTCCGGTACAGAGGGAGGTACTATTGTACTCTGCCGGTACCTCACGGCTTGAGTTATGTGCTTTATGATTATTATAATTAAATTCGTTAAAAATCCAATATTATATATGATAATTATTTCTTAACATTACTCGTATACGATTTCAGCGCGCGTGTAACTTGTGAGATAATAAGGAACCCTACATTAACACCCATCTTACACAACACAAATATAGACGAATTCAATAATAGCTAATAAATAGCGCCGGACGCAGGCCGCATACGATCGGTCCTATTGGAAATCACTTGGAAGGTCTACGTCTAGTAGTGAACCTCCCTGTGGTTGATATGATGGTGATAATTTGACTCCGACATAGGTTGCTTAAATCACTCGTGTTACGGACCTTAGACAACAGAGGAAACACAAATATAATACTTAAATACATATTTTTAATAGTCAGAGATAAAATAAATTCAAATAAATGTTTGCCCCGGGTGCGGATCGTATCTGCGACCCTTGACACACAAGATTGGATCACCACCTGCGCCATCGGGTCAGTCGAAAATCTTCAATCCTTTGAGAGATTTTTCGGAAGTCCAACGGAAACAATTTCAATTCGATCACTCGTTCCGAATCCGAATCGGTAGAATCTTTGTGTGAATAGCGGGCGCAATCGTACCGTGCAGGTGCAGGAGTTGTGCAAGCCGCACCTGTTCCTGCCGGCCGGCAAGGTGGAGGAGCTGTACGCGGCGCTGCGCCAGAAGGACGCGCAGATCTACGTGCAAAGGACGCGCGCCGCGCCGCCGCCGCGCACGCGCCTCGTGGCCTGCAGCCTGGCGCGCCTGCGCCTGCTCGCGCTGGCCGACCCCAGCCTGCACGGCGCGCACAACGCGCAGGCGCGCCTGCGCGAGATCGACTTCGACAGGTGAGAGCGTAGGTATAGAGGGGGGGGAGGGAGGGAGGAGGACTACCGACTCGACTGTACATCGAGTGTCGACCGCGTGAGTGGCGCCTGCCGCCTCCTGAAAATACGCTAATGAGTGTGTGCGAGACATTGTTTCCGTTGTATCTCATACAAAGGTCGTGTGCTTCGGTACCTCACTCTCGCCTATTTCTACCGCCAAACAACAGTGTTGAAGGGTGAGAGGTGCAGTGCAATTACTGAGTCATGTGATATACTATCTATAAGTTCCAAGATTAGTAACGCACTAATGATATCCTTGTGATATTACGAGCGTGTATAGGCTGAGGTAACGTTTATTATCGCATAAACTGTATGTTCGTTTGTCGATTTATTGTAATACTTAGAGCGCCTTGCGGTTTCACCCGCGTCATGTTGTAGAACAAACGCTGCTTTATTTAATTATGCTGTCAATCTGTTAGCTTCACCTTTTATTTATAAAAATTTATTTAAATAACTCTGAAAATCAAATACGTTGGCAAAGTCAATATGTTATATTAACTTTGCAAACGTCTTTTATCACTTAAGAGATGATTTGATAAAAAAAATATTTTACACTTGTTTTGTGTTTTTCAATAAAGAATCTTCATGCTGAAGTTCAGTCGAATAGCTTTAAAACAACAGTTTTATTTCATGCTGGTTTAAACGCCTTAGGGAGTAAATAAAAAAAATCAAGGTAGTATTACTCCCCTAATTTATAAAAGGGACCGCTATGCAAAATATCAAGCTTCTAACATTTATTTTAGGCCCTGCGTCGATATGTCAAACAGTGAGTCAGCCAGCTTCAATTATATAGATTACATATCGTCGCATAAGTTCTAACGTTCTAACTAAGTCAAAGCTGGCAACTTAATAGTTAAGCCCAATGATAACACAATATTACATTTCTGACGCTGCAGTAAACGTTTTATACCGTGTATTGTTCAAACGAAATCTATTTTGCACCAACTAAATGCGCAAGCAATTAGTTTTAAAATGATTTTACGAAATGTGAGTAAGTTTTTTCCCAAAAATTTCAAATTGTTACAAAGTGTAACAATTTGACTTACGCGGTGTTAGAACTTAAACGACGGTTTGTGTCCTTAGCCCGTGGCCCGAAGACGGGATCGAGTTCACGACGCTGTGGTGTCGCAGCGTGAGCGTGCGCTGCGCGTCGTGGACGCTGGCCCTGCGCGACTTCCCGCAGCCGCTGCTCAGCATGAGCGACCTTCGCCTTTGGGGCACGCTGCTGGCCGCCGAGGAGCAGGCGCCGCCCAGGGGTGAGCACATAAACAGTTCTATACACATTCACACCTGTCACTTGTTGCAGGCGGATTACATATTTCTTACTATAATATTCTGGGAGTTATAGCATAAAACCAAAAATAATTACGGAATAGCATATAAACTGTAAATGTATGTTGTAATTTCAAATTAACACAAAATGCATGTGACACGTACAATATATATATATGTATATCGTCCTACATGTCCGTCTCTTTGTTTGTTCCGGCTAATCTCTATAACGGTTAGACCAATTCTTTTTTTTTTAATAAATTCCCACGTTATCTCATACATTGTCGTGATAGACTTATCTCGTCAATGCTTAAAACACTTGTGTTACGGAAATCAGACAAAAGAAGATCACAAATATACTATTTATATACATATATTTAACACTCAGACTCAGACGAAATATAAATATCATCACATAAATATTTGTCTTGGGGTGGGGATCGAACCCAGGACCATTGGCTCACAAGATAGGATCACTACCATCTGCGCCATCGGGTCCGTCATAACTTCTAACGGGATTCTAACGGAAATTTGACAGATAGCCGTTGTAGTAAGGAGAGACTTAGAGTATTTTCCACGTCCGACATTGTAGACCGCGTCACGTCTTAGACGATCCGCCCGATAGGATTACGCGAAAATCGCAGCTCTTCCCCGCCCTCTCACTGGCACATGAGAATGAGGTCGGGGCCTTTCATAAATGAGAGGCCCCGACCTCTTTTTTCAGTAACGCTGGAATTGACGTATTTTCATTACTTTTACGCGAAAGGAAATTACGGTTAGAACAGCACGTCGCTGCTAGTTGCTTGCATAATGTAACCACCACAAGCTATTGAAGTCCGCGTGGCCGCAGCGGTGCGCACGGCGCGCGTGCAGCAGGGCGCGGCGTGGGGCGCGCGCGAGCTGGAGCGCAGCATGATGCCGCTCAAGTGGTACTACGACGTGTGCTGCGAGATGGCGCAGTTCAGCTACGCCTTCGGGCCCTGCTGGGAGCCCGTCATCGCGCAGTGCAACCTCTGTGAGAACACGTTTGGAAATAATTTTCTTGTATTGTACTGTACCGTCGGTATGTCGGTTAATATAAAGATATCTACTAGAACCACTAGATATGTAGTTCCATGAAAGCTCAAGAGATGGCGTTTAGGGTCTATGTAGATATCGTAAAAGAAGATTTAGTTTTTCATTGACTTAAGCAAATCGCGTGCAGTTGCAGTGCCCTTCAAGCGAACGCCGACCGCACAAGTGCAACCTCGCTCCTCGTTCCACATTCTATTTTGCAAAGAACTATTAAAGAGTTAGATGAAGTAGACCTTTTACAAATGTCGTCTGCATTGGTACCTCACTCACAGCTTTAATTTTGCTGTGGTTCCGGTTTGAAATGTGAGAGAGGAAGTGAAATTCCTGGGTAAATGTGACATAGTATCTTCAAGTTACAGGGTTGGTGACACGCTAGTAGTCTAAAGGTGCGGTCACGTTTACTATCAAGCGGACCGTTTACTTGTTTGCTGACTTCAACAAAAGAGACTAAAAATATTAATATAATCACATGTACTTATTTCCAATCCCGCGGTACCTCCCATTCCAGCGTTCGACCAGGTATCCCGGCCATCCCTGGACCCATCAGCGCCGCTCGCCTGGTGGGACAAAGTCCGACTGCTAATGCACGGGCGGCTAACGGTGAACTGTGCGCGGATGACTTGTCTACTCCACGTGTCCCTAGACCCGTACAACACCACCGAGGAGATGGAGCTCAGTTGGACCGACCTGGTGCTAGACTGGACCAACGGTGAGTATGAAGTTATGGTAAGAACAGGTCAGGCTGATGGGGGTCCGTACAATACCACCGAGGAGATGGAGCTCAGCTGGACCGGCCTGGTGCTGGACTGGACCAACGGTAAGAATGAAGTTCTGGTGAGATCAGGTAAGGCTGATGCGTGATCCGTACAATACCACCGAGGAGATGGAGCTCAGCTGGACCGACTTGGTGCTGGACTGGACCAACGGTGAGTATGAAGTTATGGTAAGATCAGGTCAGGCTGATACGG
>JACJUM010003085.1:17352359-17364730 GCA_020976665.1 Heortia vitessoides
AATAATTTGACAATTATATATACATATTTCTTCAAAAATATATGTATCTGTGTATGTATAGTTATTTTAATATATATGTAACTTATATAATTTAGTATTATCGATTTTAACTCATCGATTTTCAATTTTGCCCGATGGTTGACTGTTAAATAATGCCACTAGGGTAATACCTAGTAGCATATTATGTCCATTGTACATTATAGTTTTGATCTGCAAAAATTTAAATAATTAAAATAAATATACTATAAAATAAATTTCAAGTTTTGCGAGCGAGCTATAAGTGTGCCCTGCGGCGTTCGTCGGCAGGCAAGCTGGGGTTCCTGGGCGAGTTAAACGTGTTCGTGCGCACGGCCAGCAAGTACGACGACTGCCGCGTGCTGCGCGTGCCGGCGCTTCGGCTGGCCGCCAAGCTGGCGTGGTCGTGCGTGGGCGACCCGCGCGACCACCACGCCGTGGCGCCCTGCGCGCCCACGCGCCTGCCCGAGTACTCCAGCAACCAGGTCTTTTTTGTGAATATGTTGGCACTGCTGTGAGGTACCGGCAAAGTAGAATAGAACCTCTCTAAGACGGTGTTGTAAGAGGCGGCTAAGGTTCCAGAACCCGTGTATCCATCCGAAACAGTGTAGCTCAAATGCATAGGGCGGGCATGGACAGCACCATGCCTGTCGTGAAAGTTGCGTTTTGCGATTGTCAACACGCTTGTTTAGTGCGGCAATTACGTGCAGAATTTCCTTTTTCTTGCGGAGGCTTTTTGGACATATCTCATCAGTAAACTTCCAATGGCTGATATGATGATGATATTGACAAAAAAACATACCCGTGCGATATCGCAAGGATATCACTAGCGCGTTGCCTGTGTTCGAATATATAATGTCAGATTGCTCTGTCATTTCGAACCAAAACTTACGCAAAGACGTATTAATAGATTTTATAAAACTCTATAATAATGTAGATCATACATCAGAGTAAAACATATAATTATCTATAAAAAAATTACCCAAAAATAACAATAAGTATTGTATGCGCTCCAAACGCCTGCCAAGTATCATCTACAAATCTGCTTATCATTGATATTATCATGTGTTCGAGATGCTGACAGGAACAGGTTTTTTTTGTGTAAAACATTTCTCTATTTGACTCTCACCCTAAAACACCAACTTTGTACCACTCCGTTCGGCAATTGAAACGGTTTTTAAATAGCACTTTCGATCTCTGTCTGCTTTTGATGCTGCTGATTAATGGATGGGTGCTTGGTAAAATAAATAGGCAAAGTACAAATCATGCGCAGACGAAGTTGCCGGCATCAACTACTTAACAAAAACAACTGATACATTGAGATAAGATTTTAGATTCGGGCTAAGCCTGACCAAGTTATCAGTACATTATATTTTTCTGAAAAACTGATCAACATACAGACTTCAGTGATGAAATGAGCATCTTTCTTGCAGGAGCACGACTCGTACCGCGCGTTCCGGTCGCAGGGGCTCGACATCCACCTGGGCATGGAGACCAAACCTATCGACAAGGACGGACCGGTGCTGTTGCTTTATGGAAGCACCCTCAGGTATACCAGGTTTTTCTCCTAGTCAGTAGTAGACAATAATGTCTACTACTGACTAGGTTGACTAGGTAGGACTAGGCTAAATGTCTGACTATAAAGTCTACGTGCTGCGCACATTTAAGACAAGTTTCTTTAATATCCAGCTGCTAGAGTTGTTCTAGGCTAGTTATCTATATATATAATTTTAAATTTTAATTCTTTTTTTTTTTCTTAAAATGTTTCAGTTTTTAGTCCCGCCTGACACCTAAGAAAATTTGTTTTTTATATTTAGAAAAGATAGCCAACATTAGGTCACCTACATACGTCACAGAACATGCACCGCGCATACAAAGTTTTCACAATCCCCATATATAAAAGAACGCGACAAAGTCAACCAATATCAGGTTCTTCAAAAATATATCTGTCGCGTCTGGAGTCGGCCACCTGACTCCGCGCAAGGTCTTTTTGCAAACTTAGCGACATTCAAGATTCGCTGTAACCTATTCAATGTCAGTCGATACAATCAGGTGGTTCGAGAGCCTGAAGCTGATCCTGTCCGGGGTGACGCGGCCGACGCGGCGCGGGCGCGTGTTTCACAACGTGCGCCCGCGCAAGCCGCAGCTGTCGCGCCACTACCGGAACGTCAGCGTGTCACTGACGCTGCACAATCTGCAGGTTAGATCCGTGTATATACTAATATATCGTCAGTGTTAGTTCAATACCGCGCATGTAGCGATTGTATATAAGATTCAAAATTGGAATAATGCTGGAATTTCGACCTTACTCCATTTTGCTCCACATACGTACAACAGCTCTACTAAATATCCTGGATGATGTAATAGTTGGAATGGAATACTCACGCCTAACGCTCTTAATTCGGATTGATTTCTTCAACTCTATCAATTACGAAGTTCTCCTCTCTATTCTCTCTTACGTCGGGGTCTCTGATTCGGTTCGGGAATGGTTCGCATCCTACCTTCGAGATCGCCAGCAAGCGGTGCGCCTGGGTGATGATTTGTACCAGTGGGTGACAATTGATGCTGGTGTGCCGCAGGGTGGCATTCTCTCTCCGTTATTATTTTTCCTTTTCATAAACCTTGTCACCAAATCTATTGGCTGCTCTTACCATGTATACGCTGATGACCTGCAACTATACACCCAGGCAGAGTACAATGACCTGGATAATGCCATTGCTCGGATTAATGCTGATTTGACCAACATCACAAACTGGTCACAATAGTTTGGTGTCTCTGTAAACCCGTCAAAGACTCAAGCCATTATCTTGGGCAGGAAACGGCAATAATCCAGTTTAAAAAATGTATCTGTAATTATTTTTAATAACGTAGTAGTGCCCTACAGCTCATGCGTTAAAAATCTTGGCCTATTTATCGACTCTTCCTTAACCTGGGATACACATGTTAATGAAATCAGCAGTAAGGTTACTGAAACGCTTCGTGCTCTCTATCGATTAAAACATTTTCTTCCTACTAAAACCAAAACCCTTCTTATTCAATCCTTAGTTTTACCCATAATTGACTATGGTGACGTGTGCTGCACTAATATCTGTCGAGAACTCCTTAATAAATTCGATCGTCTATTAAACAACTGCCTTCGTTTTATTTTCGGCTGGCTTCCTATTCGAGAACGTCGTAAAATTCGAGTTCTAACCATACTATTTTCAATACTTTTGAACCGTACGCACCAATTTACTTAAAGGACAGATTCCAATTCCTATCTTCCTCTCACGAACGTAATCTCCGTTCTTCTAATACTCTCTCGCTTTTAACTACTTCTCATAACTCTAGTTTTTTGTCTGCACCACTATATGGAAGATAATGCCATCTGGCATTAAGTCCGCCATTCGTATATTATGTAACATTTGGTGAAATAAAGTTAAATAAATAAATAATAACGTGGTTTTGAAGTATCACTGAAGATATAAAAATTTCGTGTCACATTGTTTATCCGGGATGAACTTCTAAACTATTGAACCGATTTGAATCAGACATTGCTTGCTGTGTGCAGTTTAATTCAACTTGAAAGAGATTTAGTTATGTGTGGTATATTCAGATATTGGGTATGTCAGAAGAAGCACGCGAGTAGAATGAATGCTGTTGAAATGAGAGCACTTCGAAGTATGTATGGTGTGAGTTTAAGAGATAGATTAGAGAATAGTGTGATACTTTTATCACACTATTCTTCTTATCATACTATCTAACCACATCACATTGATAGAGATCAATGTGGTGTTAAAGATGATGTTGTGACAACAATAGAGAAAGGAATGTTGAGATTGCTTGGACATGTAGAAAGGATGGATGAAAGTAGAATGGCTGCATATATGTATAGAACAGAAGTGAATAGAAAGAGTTGGTATAGGACGACAGAGGCTAACATGTCTTAACCAGGTAGAAGATGTATTAAAGAAGAGACAAGTTAAAAGTACCAAGATGTATGCCAATTTCATATCAAATGGAAACCCATAGTCTCTGCCTACCGTGATGGGACACAGGCGTGATGTATGGTGATGGTATAAGCGATAACTGGAATTATGGGGAAAGATATTGCTTGATATGAAGTCAAGTCTAGCAAACGAAGTCACGGGCTTCGGCTAGTCCTCGTCGTGACCGGTCTTCTTTCACCTTGGCTAGGTGTTCTACTGGTCGTCATCATCGATGCAACGCGGTATCGAGATGTTAGGCGTGCGTGTCACCTGCGGCTCCAAGCACCGTCTCACCCTGGTCCCTTCGACTGACGGACTGGTCCGCAGACCGAGGGCCAATTGGACCACGGTGTACATGAACTGTGACCTCAACGATGCTGAGATCTGGCTGAAGACTACCGCTCCTACTGCTGATAAAGATGACGAGGTATGGGAGATAGATTTTATAATACAATATATTATACCATTTACGTGTTCACTACTCATAATAAGTCATCATCATCATAACAGCCATTGGAAGTCCACTGCTGGAAATAGGCCTTCCCTAGAAAGGGGGAATTTTGCCTATAAATACCGCACTGGGCAAGTGTGTTGGCAATAACTGACAGCAGCTTTCGCGACAGAAATGCTGCTGCCCAACCCCGCCCTGTGCATTTAAGCTAGTGTTGCGGATAGATACACTGCCATCTATCGGTTCTGGTACCTTAATCGCCTCTTACGACACCTGGTACAGGGGGAGATACTATTCTACTCTGCCGGTACGTTATGCTCTAATAAAACTATAATGAAACTAATTTCTTAATGGTTTTACATTTTTTATTCGATGAACTCAAAAATGGCAAAACATGTTGTGTCAGGATTTGAAAGTTACAATTACTACCTTCACTCATTATTTTTTGTTTTTAACCGTACACGTTCGCGTCCCCATCCATTTAATAGGTACTGACAGTATTTTGTGATCTGCCAGTATTGCGATGTCGGCCTTGGTTCTTGATCAAATGTGGGCTAGACCCACATCCAGAACTGTTATGTGAGTGTATAATATATATATATCATCAGCCATTGCAAGTTTACTGCTAAACATAGGCCTTGCCATGACAGAAGGAATTTGCCCATGATTGCCGCGCTGGGCAAACGTGGTGGCAATCTCAGAGCGCAGCTTTGCGACGGGCATGCTGCTGCCCCCGCCCTGTTACATTTGAGCTACTGTATTTCGGATGTATATACCGTCACCTGTCGGTTCCGGTACCTCAGTCGTCTCTTGCGACACCTAGTACATGGGAAGTACTATTCTATTCTGCCGGCATCTCACGACAAGGCACGGTGGGTGTATATATATTTATTTAGGTATATACTTGTAATACCTCTGTAGTCTGATACCTGTAACAGCTTTCAGCTTACGTATTTCTGGATATCAGATGTCGTGTTAATTTATATGCTAGCTACTCATCATTTCTCGATATCTTCGCCCAGAACTCATCTGTCCTCCGTCCGCCGGCGGTGGAGAAGTGTTACTGCGTGTCTGTACGTCGGGTGTCGTACGGTCGAGAAGCGGGTGCAGGGGCGGGAGCGGGCGCGGGCGCGGGCGCGGGGGCGGCGCACCGGCTCGCCGTGCACGACCTGCGCGGCGCCTGGACGAAGCTCAACCGCGACCTGGCCTTCGCGCTCATCGACACTTACATCAAGACTCAGGTACAGTTTCATACTCAGGTATATGCTGGACTGCCAAAGAAGTGGGGAATTAATTTTTTTTTTGCACGACAGTTTTTAAAGACCGGTTACGGAAATCTGTCTTCGTTCTAAGGTTAGAGCAACCCTCAGACCACATAGGGACCTAAACGTTTTTTTTATAATTACTTTAATATTTATGTTATAATCTATATAATTATAATAATTATAAAAGGTATTAATTTGTAAAATTTGTCACGTAATTTTTTTGTCGCCATTGCAATCGGCTGCCAAGTAACTGATACGTCAAATATTTAAAACATTTCAAAGGTTTTTGTTTATTATTTAATTTGTTAAATAAATTGCAGCAACTGAAGAAGAATTTGTCCACGAAGGCGTTAAAGGAAGAGGAGAAGTCCAACACCTCTCCGAAACACCAGCGGGAGTCGGACGTCGGGTCTCCGCCCCCGGCGAATCAGGTCTAAGGAATATTTGAGAATGTTCTAGATAATTAATGCAAATATTGAATGTCTTGTAGATAGAAAGAAATGCATCATTTCCTATTTCCTATCTAAGCAGATTACATGGTAAAGCAAGAAAAGTATTTCGAAAACATGGAATAAAATTAAGATAAATCTATATAAATAAAAGCTCGTATATACACGCCAAAGCGTATGATCGTTTTCTGAATGTACTCCGATACCCTTAGGGCGCGTCAACGTCGGGCGCGGGGGCAGGCGCGAGCGGGGGTGCGAGCGGGGGTGCGGGCGAAGGCACGGCGGGCGGCATGCTGGCGGCGCTGGTGGCAGAAGCGGGCGGCGAGGCGCCCGTCGTGTTCAGCGACGAGCTGAGCGGCGAGGTGCCGCCGCACCCGCCGCCGCACGCGCACGGCAAGCACGTGTTGGACGACGACAGCGCGCACACCGCGTGCCTCAGTGAGTGCCCGACACTTGTGTTGATGGTTGAACGAGTTTCATATGAAAGAGTTAATGTGAAACTCATTCATCTCCCTTGATATCCGGGGTGAAATATTTTGTCTTTATGTCTGATGGCTGAACCGATTACATCGAGAAATATTAACATCCCTTCGCAATAGCTGCGATCTGCGTTTGCCAACACGCTTGCCCATCGCGGCTCATATGGGCAAAATATCTCCTCTCTTGGAGAAGCCTATTGTCCAGCAGTGGAATTCCGAAAGGCTGTATTGATGATTTGCGACACCCTGAGAGGGTCATGTACCACACTACTATATACTGTAACACCTTAAACTGTACATGTACACAACTGTATAAACAACTGTACTATATCGAAATAAATAAATATAAAATGTCAAGCGGCTTAGAAACTCGCTTACTGTCCCTAATATTTAAGATATTAGGGACAGTAAGCGAGTTTCAAAACCGCGACCGCTTGCAGTCGAGCTGGTGAACTCGCAAGTGGTGCTGAAGGGCAGCGAGTCGCGCGGGTACGTGCTGCTGTGCGCGGCGCGCGCCGAGGTGCGCCAGCGCGTGCGGCGCGCGCCGCCCGCCACCGCCTGGTCGGGCGCGCTGTCCGCCATGCAGTACTACGCCACCGTCAGCGCGGCCGACCGCGACCAGCCGCTCGGTGAGACATTTTATTTACAGCACTATTATCTAGGCGATTGCTGTCGAGTTTCGATGAAGTGGATAATAGTTGAATGATGGGAAATTCAAAAGGGTTGGTTTGGCTCCTCTTTTGTCGAGGCTGCGCTCTACGATTCTCCTACGCCTTACGTGGCAATTCTGAGCGATAATTTCTACCTATGGAGGCCTACGACACTCTACCTACGGTTTGCATGATATCCGTAAAGGTCTCCAACAAGAATTACATTAACTTTGAACAACTATAATTTCTGGATCATCAAATATTTCCTGATTCATATCCTTCCCTTCCCGCACTCTTGTGAATCTCTTCGATGGTCGGATCGGGAAACGGGAACATAACTCGTCCCCGTTAATATTCACTCAACATCATCATACTTTTGACCTGACTTCGTAGTAAGTCACTTAAAGCACTTGTTTTACGAACGCAAGACAACAGAGGAATCACAAATATAATACTTAAATACATATTTTTGACACCCAGACACAGAATGAACATAAATATTATCATATAAATATTTGTTCTGGTCGGATCACTACCACCATCGGGCCCGTCATTACGCAATTACGTTTTGCGCAATTGCAGTAGATTTCGTAACAAAACGGGTGTTCCATAGAAAACATCCAATGGGTGTCAGTGGAGGACATATCGGAGAGGTGGGCCGGCACGGAGATCAGCACGCTGCCGGACGTGCCTCGGCTGGTGGGCAGCGGCCACTCGGCCGGCGGGGTCATCGGCTGCACCGTCGGGCCCGGCGCCGACACCGGCATGGCGCAGGTACGCTGTCGCCCGGTTTATTGGTTTTGATGGGCGTGCCACGGGGCTCTATACTGGGACCTTTATTATTTATAGTCTAGGCAAATCATGTTTCACCTCGTTACTGACAATAAAGTAGAAGTAGAGCTCGTAAGAAGGTCGTTATAGTTTATATCTCTTTCTCGATTATTTCTACCGCCGAACAGCAGTGTTTGCATTGTTATGTTCGGATTTGAAGAACGAAAGAGGCAGTAAAATTTCTAGATAATGTGACATAATATCTTTAAGTCACAGGGTTGGCAACGCACTTAAGCATCTATAGGCTGCAGTGACGCTTACAATCACGTGGACGCTTGTTTATCGACCTGATCTAATAAAAAAAAATCATCCTCGTGATGATACGAGCGTCTATAGGCTGCGTTGACGCTTACTATCACGCGGACTTTATGCTTGTTTGTCGACTTGGTCTAATAAATAAAACATCCTCGTGATGATACGAGCGTCTGTAGGCTGCAGTGATGCTTATTATCACGCGGACCGTTGGCTTGTTTATCAATCTATATAAAAAAATAAAGAAAAAAAAGTACATGTGTCTTTTAAATATTTTAAGTATAATCAATGTCGCATCCTTAGTTTCGTTTTCTTTCACCATTTGAAACAGTAATTTATTTCGATGATAGAACTATAGATAATGTTTGTAGAACATTTTTGGTGGCGTTTAATAATATTGTATCTTCAATACAAATACAATTGGTGTGTCTGTTTGTAATATTAAAATAACTGTGCTTCTGTGTGTGTAATCTTTATGCTAAGTGTCATGATGCAGCTCCAAAGGATAGTGTCGCGGTGCGCGTGCGAGTTTTACTACGCGTCCCACGAGGAGGCAGAGCAGGCGCCCGGCGGGGACGGCTGGGGCGGAGACCAGCAGCAGCCGTACGACTCCTTCATGTTGATGCACCACGACCTGGATGTCTGCACCAACTCTCTTCAGGTAAATTAGCTGAGAAATGACGGGCCCGATGGCACAGACGGTAGTCGTCCTATCTTGTGCGCCAAGAGTCGTGGGCTTGATTCCCACCCTGTGAAAGTTGAGTTCCCACCTTGTGTGTTATTTGTTGATATTTGTGTTTTTCTAAAAGCGTAGTTTTTCTTTCTTATTACTTAGTTAGGTTAGTATAATTAAGATAGTATATCTGTACTGCAAGATTTTTGATTCCGGGTTGGATCGTGGCACAAGATTTTCAAGACTATGATCATCATATCAGCCATTAGAAGTAGTTACTGCCGGATATAGGTCTCCCGAACAATGTTTTTTTTCTATAATTGACATGCTGAGCAAGCGTGTTGGCAATCGCTGAGCGCAGTTTTGACGAGGTGGACGCTGCTACTTATCCCCGCCCTGTGTATTTGAGCTGCACTGTTTCTGATGGATATACCACCATCTCTCGGTTCTGGTACCTTAGTCGCCTAGTAACTTTACCTGTACTAAGTGTTGTAAGAGGTGATTAAGGTTGCTAATGTGCCAGTACCTATGATCAGTTTTAGCCGATCCAAATATGTTTAACTTAATAAATAACCTTTGGATAGAAATAATGTTGAAGCTGGTGGAAGTTTGAAGTACATTTAGTACAACAAACATACATACATACATACCTATATATATATAGGTAGGCTTTAATTGAATGTTTTTTATATATATATATATATAATATATAATATATGTATGTATATATATATATGTATATACATTCAATTAAAGAAATCACCAAACAATGAAATTCTTAAAATATCTTACAATAGATACCGAAATTATCTTACTAACATCATAAAAAAAGCAAAAGTTAGTTATGAAAAAGCACAACTTGAATTAACTAGCTCTACTAGTGTCAAAAAAACTTGGGAAATCATAAATAAATTAACACGTTACAAAACAGCAGAACATAGTTACTCTCTACGTACCTCTTGAAACTTAATAATGACCCAAAGAAATCTGTGGATGACATAAACAAGTACTTCAGTGAAATAGGAAAGACACTGGCAGATAAGATAAAGGAACAATTACAATCACAAAATACTATTCCCATTATAAAATTTAAGACCGAAATTTCTTTTGTATTACTGAACACTGATTGCAAAGAGGTTGAAGGAATTATAAACAGTCTCAAATCTAATTGTGCTCCTGGTTGGGATAACATTTCTAAGAAAATAATAAAGGTTAACGTATTGATATTAGTCCCACTGATTACGCATATAACCAATATATGTTTTGCATCCTCTACTATACCAACAGCACTTAAAATTTCAAGAATTATACCAATCCACAAAACAGGTGACCTTAAAACTTTTCAAAATTACCGATCAATATTTATTAAATTCTTTATCAAAAATTGTAGAAAAACTGATTAATAAAAGGCTTGTTAAATATCTTGTGGACAAAAATCTTTTCTCACCGAATCAGTTTGGTTTTCGGGGAGGAAGATCGACTAGTGTTGCGGTATCGGAGCTCACTAATTTCTTGGTCAGTGAACTGATTTATGGAAAAAAACCTATTGGAATATTCCTTGACCTTGCAAAAGCTTTCGATACCGTATCCATTCCTCTTCTACTTCGAAGAGATCTTCTCTTATCTGAGCCATAGACAACAAACAGTTAAAATAAATAGCTTTATTAGTGAACCCTGTGAAGTAAAATATAAAGTACCTCAAGGGAGTGTGTTGGGACCAACGTTATTTATCATCTACATTAACGACTTAATTCATACTACCCTGAAAAATTGTAGAATAATTGCATTTGCCGATAATACTGCTCTAGTGTTTAGTATTTGTGACTGGAAAGATGTCACTGCAATTGTCCAAACTGGCTTTACTGAGATACAACATGAATGAAAGCCTACTAACTTTAAATGTAGATAAAACAAAATTTTTTACTTTTTCGATTACTAGAAAATCTCAACCAACTACAAATTCTTTGCATCTCTTCGCCCACCAGATAAATTGTAAATTTAAGAAAGGTACTTGTGTTTGTCCAAAATTAGAAAATGTTTCAACATATAAATATCTTGGCATAACATTGGATTCTTTATTATCTTTCAACCCTCACATAAATATTTTAAAGCAAAGAATTCGGAAACTAACTGCAATTTTTAGAAATATAAGACATATTGCTACAGAAAAAAAATTAAAAACATACGTTACCCTATGTCAGTCTCTCTTGTCGTACTGTATTACTATTTGGGGGGAGGGGGTGCCACTAAAACGAATATGTTACCGCTAGAAAGGGCACAGATCTGTGCTCAAACTTATGTACATTTTACCCTTTAAATACCCTACCTCAAAACTATATCCAAAGCAAAGTTTTAACAGTGAGACAATTGTACTACCGAGAACTTATTATCAAACAGCATAAACTATGTAAACCTGAAAATAAACTAACTCATAGTAGACGAAGGTATGTGGATTTTTAAAATATACATCAGCCATGTCGTACCTGGCTCGCACAGCGATTTCCAAATTTTGCAGGACCATTTATTTATAATAAAATTAACCATGAAATAGATATTCATGATATGAATAAACACACATGCAAAACAAGAGTAAGGGAATGGCTCTTGGCATTGGACTACAACAAGACAGAGGAATTGCTAACAATATTATGCTAGACTGGACAATAATTACTATTATTGTTTATATATACTCTATTTACACAGTATAGCTTCATATTCTATGTATTCATGTAATATATGCGTGAATAATATGTTGTATTAACAAACCTTGTATTATATTAAACCATATTCACACACAATTCCACACCTACATGCACACTACAGAGCATAAGTGCCTACAAGAACAGGCTAGACCTAGTTTAGGTACTGAAGTATCAAAGTGTATTTTAGTTTAAGTTACATTTTGTTGTTGAATAAAGTTATTATTATTATTATGAAAAATAGAAAGAGAACAAGTAGATCTCACTTCAAGGGGGATTGCATTCCACAAACGCATGGCTGTAAAGGATTTGCTATAGAAGCTTGTGGAATGCGGAGGCATTTTGAATACCTTTAATACATTTAAATTAAATGTAGACCGTTCGCTTTTTACTGTTTATTACAAGTGGATATTTAGAGGGTAGAAAAATATACAATTTGATTGAGAATATTATTCTAAAACTGTAACTAATGTGCTGGTCTAGTAGTATACATATGAAAGATGTGTCCATCTCGCCTGGCAGTACGCGATGTTACTGGACGTGGTGAACAACGTGGTGTTGCACGTCGAGCCGGAGCGGCGCCGCACACTAGAGCGGCGCGCGCGCATGCGCTTCCAGCTGCAGCTGCACCGCGACCGC
>JACJUM010003085.1:17372461-17387215 GCA_020976665.1 Heortia vitessoides
ATTACCCATTACCCATTACCCATTACCCATTACCCATTACCCATTACAACCTTTCCGTCTGCGAATA
The DNA here is from genome assembly GCA_020976665.1 of Heortia vitessoides. NCBI lineage: Eukaryota > Metazoa > Arthropoda > Insecta > Lepidoptera > Crambidae > Heortia > Heortia vitessoides. Next base: position 17,372,529 of record JACJUM010003085.1, read on the forward strand.
ACCTCCTTGCCCTGGCAATTGCCCTTTGCAAAACGTCGTGCCGATCCCACAAAAAGCCAGAATTATCCCACGGGAACATGTCATCGGGATAAAAAGTCGATGTGTTACTACAGACTATCAATAATCACTGTGCCAAATCTCATCCAGATATGTTCATCCGTTTCGGTGCGAAAGAGAGGAAACATACATACATCCATACAAAAAACAATTTATTAGGTTTGAAAGGAAATTCCTAAGGAATACGATGGATTCACAATTGAAAAGAATTATACACGCGCCTAAGTTACAAACGAAGTGACAAATCATAGCGGGAAAACTAGGGATGTGTATACAATCAATTGAAAGTAAGGATGTGAATGGTTGGTCGATTTTATCCTAACAAAATTACGCGTCTATTAGTAAGGATGATTCGAGACTACCGCGTGAAGTATTATAACCCAAAAAGCTCGGATAGCGATCACATAAGGGGGTCTATATGCCACGGTACGTATACATGAGTAAGTATATAAATTGGTATGTTTGCATTATCAGGACATTTTTGACTAGGGACAGCGAGACAGATGGCTCGAAAGTGGATGCTCAATAGATGCATATTCTAAATTCACACATCTTTTAAGTTGACCTGACTCCAAGATAAGTCACTTACAGGATTTGCCGTACGGATATAAGACAACAGTGGAATCACAACTATAATGCCTAAATATTGTTATTTATTATATTTATCCTTGACGGGCCCGATAACCCCGATGGCAGAGATCCGTTCCTGTGTGCCAAAGGTCGTGGGTTCGATCCCCACCAGGACAAGTTTTTTATAATGATATTTATGTTTGTTCTGTGTCTGGGTGTTAAATATATGTATTTAAGTTGTATATTTGTGATTCATCTGTTGTCTGATGTTAATTTAATTAATTTAGCACTACTCCTAGATGGGAATCCACTACCATCTACGCCACCAGGCCCGTCTATTATAATTTTGTCCCTTTATATCGAATTGATTCTCTGTTGTGTACGAGATGTAACAGGATATGCGTCAAAATTTGCCGTTTGGCATAGGCCTCCTCTAGCTGATCCTAATGAATTCTGCCACAAGCTACCCTCCTCCAGCCCGCTGTTTGTTTTACTTCGTCCTCCCATCTTCTCATTTGTTTTCCCTCGCTGAGCTACTATCCCTGGAATACTAATCCGTTATTATTTTACACCATTTTTCCATCGACCTCAACATGTGGCCAGTCCATCTCCATTTTTATTGGTCAATTCTCAACAAGATGACTGGAAGTTTTGTCTTTTCTCTTATTTGGTCATCAGCTCGTCAAATATACGGACGAACGAACTTTCCGGATGATCCAGTCTGTCATTTCCGTCTACACAATTTTGATATCACCAATTGTTTTTACTTCGTATTGTGTATTTTGCGTCAGTGTGACGTCATAGTGTGCTAACCAATAACAACTTGTTCAAAACCGCAGGTTTGTGTCGCTCTACATAATTAGGTTGCTGTTGTTGATAGTGCCGGACAAAACGCGAGGTTGAAAGTCCACTGCTGGACATAGAACTAGCCAAGAAAGGAGGGTTTTACCCATAATTGCTGCGCTGGGCAAGCGTGTTGGCAATCGCAGAGCGCAGCTTTGTGCATTTGAGTTGCACTGTTTCGGATAGATACACCGTCATCTGTCGGGTCTGGTACCTAAGTCACCTCTTATACCTGCTGCAGTGGGAGGTACAATTCTACTCCGCCGAAACCTCAGCCATCATAGTTCTTGATAGCACAGATGGTAGTGATCCTGTCTTGTGCGCTAAAGTCTTAAGTTCGGTCCTCAGCCATTGCAAATATTTATATGTTGATATTTGTATCTGTTCTGTCTCTGGGTATTATTTATATGCAATTAAGGATAATATTGGTATTTACCCTATTGTCTGATATCCGTAATACAAATACTTTAAGCTACTTTTCTCGGAGTCAGGTCAATGGATGAGATGTCGTGTCTACTCAATTCATCGTCTCCTGCTGGATATAGGACTTCCAAAACCTGGGGCATTTTGTCTGATCATCCCCACCCAGAGTTTGAGCTACGCTGGTTCAGTCACGGCCCCTGGTACAGAAGGAGCTACAATGCTTCTCTGCCGGTACACCTCCGTTGTCAAGTGTGACACAGTTTTATTATGAATAAGACTTGTGTCGAGTATGGGTGTTTGTGGTATTCATTTTGTTTTACTTCCAAAATAAGGAGAGTAATTAGAAATAGTTTATATTAGTATTATACGGTATTACCACATTTCATTTAATGAGACCATATTAACTATTACTCCAGACACGTAAGTTTATTAAGAAATCTTGAAGAGATACTTGATTACCATGATAAAGAAAGCAGGAAAAGACTTGTAGAGAGATTTATTTTGAACATATTATAAATATATGAGAATAAAGACATCTATACATTTATTATTTACTAAGACATTTGTTTATATTTATTCAGAAAATAATTCTGCATTCATGCAACCATCGAAGTATGATATAGCATAATGCATATAGAAGACCCGCGCTAGTCCGACTCTCCCCTAATCCCTCGTCCGCCTATTTGGCTGACCTTTCTGATTATTTTTAAGTTTGACGTAATTATTTTTATATACCCAGAAAATAGTGTTGTTTAATGCAAACATTGTAAAATTATTAAATATTAAATAAAACACATACATTTTTCTACTGGTTGGTTTTTCTAATAGGAGATACTTAGTTAAAAAAAACGTGTTTGTTTAAATTCCAAGTATGGTCGTGTAACTATCTTTCACAATATCTTTGGTAAATACCAAAATTCTGACGAGCAGTACGTGTGTGTCACGAAGCACTGGTAATTTATTTTATTCACAAAAACAATGTATCTTTAGTCCTGATAATTTAATAAAATAATTAATTCGATTTGTGCATCTTATTTTTGGAGTATATTTTTTTATTATATAACGTGGATTAACAATAGTATAATACTTTATGCATACAATTTTTTTTTGTTATTTTATTTTATTGGCATATTATAGTATGGGGATGTTAGCACCATACCTCATAGGTTGTTAGCGTATACCGCATCCCGAGAGATTAAATATTCTTGCGCCGGATTAGTTAGTCGCATTACCGCGGGTATATTGTAATTATAAATATATATGTATACTTTAAGATATAAGTCTCTGAACGCTATACGATCTATTATCATTAAGTATAAAGTGATTTATTCGTTAAAAACTCGTTAATTTATTATAATTTGAAGATTTAATGTTTAGGTTATCAGTGGCTTGTAGTGAATATTTCGAATGTGTGTGTTGCAATAATATAATATTTTAAAAATTTTATTGGTTTTCTGTCGTCAATTTTTATTTAAATTATTAACATTTTGTAAATCTTAATGAATACTCATCAGGAGTCTACAAGTAAATTAGATACCGCAGTATTTATAATTACAAGTAAATAAGAGTTTTGTACATCCCATTATTTTTATATGATCCATTATAATCGTAACGAATGTAAATCGATTTGTTATTTAATAAATATTTTTCAATAATTTCACCGTGTGTTTCATTGAATACAATATTTTTTTCCTTAAGGACTCATTGGTGTTTTCCAGAAATGTTATTCATGTTGCAACCTTCACCTACTCCGTTTTATTTACCCGTTACACAAGACGCGGGTTACGTGCGCTCGGTTTGCCATGCCTACGTAGGTACGTACCACTTTCAGAGAAAAACGCGCGCGAAAACCCACCGCGCGTCTACGCGGCTCCCATCTGAACTGTTGAAAACGCACGGTCTTTCAGTCTCGCGCCAGACGCCGTGCGAAGCGCACGCCAGTCCCACCCGCGACCAATACGAAAACGAACTCGTATGCGAACGAAACATGAGGTTGAATTATGTAATTGCAAATTAGTGTTTATTATATTTCATATTTTTTTTTGTGAAGTGTCCCCCTATTGTGTTTGATTAAAAATAACAATGGCGTTGTTGTTTTGTGTATTATTGTGCGCGTGCGCCGGTGCCCTAGGTTTCAATGTGGACATACCCTCGAGGGTCGTGTATAAAGGAAACCAGAGGTCTATGTTTGGATTCACAGTCCAATCTCACGTGGATGGCGACCGGAAAATGTAAGTAATAATATAAAAAAATAGTGGTATATTAAAAGCGCGCGGTTCTGGCGCTTCAATGTCAAGCTAGTCACTCTTTATTTTATTCACTGACGTAAGATTGCGGAATTTGTTTGATAAACAAATTAAAATTATACTCATTTTTTATTACTTACCAGCTCTATTTGGTTTCGCTGGTAATGCAAATAAACAGTTCGTAGGCGTGCCGGCATTTAATTGTTGCATAAAATGTGTCATTACAATATTCAATACATACGCGGTCGCTTAGCTCAATGTTGATTTAGTTCGTATGAACGATACACTTTGTTCTCAGAATTTATCTGATCTATGTTTAAGTCAGCTCTATATTTAAGAGCAGTCTGAGGAACAGAGGTAGTAAAATTTCCAACTAAATAAAGATTCGTCAACTAAAATGAGGTGTTCGACTCAGTGTTATGAGATAATCGATCCGTATGTGGAGTTTCTTGAGTGTTCAACATCGTTGCAGAACAAACAAATAGTGACATCACCCTCGAAGGAACCGAACGTGCGAGATTTAGCGCTGGTCGAATATATGAGTCGGTTGTGACTAATGCGAATTCAGACCGACTCTGGTTGGAGTTGGGACGCATTGAGGTAGTCATTCCTCGGTAGATTGTGTCATACTCAGACAGTTCGCCCATCGTATATTTAGTTATATCTACATATTTAGTTATACACAAGCCTTTCTTCCTTTAAAAATATTTACTTTAATAGTGTAAGAGTACATATTTATTATTCTCCACTTAATTTTTGGTCGCTGTAGAGATGGTCCTTATAGGAATACATACGATGGGGTTGGCTGGTGTGTAACGTTTGGTTCGTGCAGCAGAATGTTATCCCAAATACAAAAATTTGTTCTTCTGTCGTGGTACTATATTAATGATCAATGACATAAGGCCCTATTAAATTTTCTACATTATTCAACTAATTATCAAAGTCAACAGTGATTCTGACTCAACAGATGATTACGCCATCTATCGCCAGCTTAAAACAGATCGGTTTGTAAAATGTATGTGTATTTTTGAGACTATTGGATGTCTACATCGAAGCTGTATTGTGTTTGAACAGGTGAGAACGGGTATTACAATGTCACCGACAATTTTGGATTATTTCCTTAGGTACATGAATGTCTCTAGATTTAATATAAATACGTAATTTTACTTTTATCACTCTTTCACATTGGTTTGACATACTCGTAAACCTTCTTTGAATAACGTTATCGAAGTTTATGACTATCCCTCAGCCGATGACGGTGATGCCAAAGTTAGATGTTGCGAGATCTAAAAATGGCGCCCATCCAAATATGAAACATTAGTGTTCCTTCCAAGCAGTTGTTTGTTCTAGATTTGGCTTCTTTCTTCTAACTTTAGAATGTAAAAGTGCAATGAAGATGAACCGTCTGCTACAAAAAAGTTCTGCAAGAATATTATCCCAATATTTTACTAATCTGTAAATTTTTTACTCCTTTCTATCGTTCGAACGTACAAATTATATCAACATTGTAATAAAATTTTAAATTATTTATCGAGAAAAAATAAATAAATAGGGCCCTGTACCACATTTGCCGTGGAGTGCCGGCAGAATAGTATCTCCCCTGTACCAAGTGTCGTCCGAAGCGACTGACGTACCGAAACCGACAGATGGCGGTATATCCATCTGAAACAGTATAGCCCAAATGCAAAGCGCGGGGATGGGCAGTAGAATTCCTGTTGCGAAAGCTACGCTCTGCGATTGCCAATACGCTTGTCCAGCGCGGTAATTATGGGATAATATGGGCAATTATGGGATATAATCCAGCTGCGGACTTGGCTGATACCACATAATATAGAAACAGATTTATAGTTTTAATTAAATCTAGAATATACTGCCATCTGTCGGTTCTGGTACTGCAATCGCCTTTCACGATCTCCGGTTTAGAAGAAGCTACTCTTCTACTCTACCACGAGCTAAAAAGTAATAAATTCAATCTGTGGAAATTGATTCTACTCGTCTGTTTGCCGGTGACGACATACTGTAGGTTTGTACGGCAACAGACAACCTACTCTAATCTGTATTTTTTACAGCAAATTTTGAACTCAATGTCTCTTTCTTATAGATTATTATCGATTGCAAAGTTTTGATAGATATGGACAGGGTGATCTATTACTGTGTGTACAAATAATTAGGAAACTGGTACGTATTAGCCGTCGTGTAAACAAATCTAACTCTACGTAAATGGACGAAGACGTCGTTAACTAACGTCCGTATAATTATCTTTCACAAGACAGTGTATTTAATAATAATAATAATAATAACTTTATTCAACAACAAAAGGTAACTTAAACTAAAATACATTTTTATACTTAGGTACCTAAACTAGGTCTAGCCTGTTCTTATAGACATATTATTTACATATTGATACCGAATGTCAATTTATGAATTGGGTAAGACAAGTTGTAGATAAGTGGGGGTTGTTGCGCACCGCTACAGAATATCTATACCTATGTACGTGTCTAGCAAATATTGTCAAATGAAAATGCACTCTACGTGTCAGATATTCAGTTTTAAATTCCTTGACAAATATTCATAGGTATGTGTTCGAATAACAACGTGATACTTAAATTACTATTTCTGTAAATATTTACGTACTTAGGCTAAATACATGTACAAAAAATAACGAGCGACCATAAACACTAATCATGTTTCAATGATTTCATATTAGAATAAATTAACATTCGTCATTCAGAATAACAATTCCCATGTATTTTTCTTAATAGTTAATTTTTTTCATTGGACCCCACAAACAATGCAAAAATTACAATTTGGACACCGGAAGCGGCGGTCACATGCGCTGCACATGCGCCTGCGCACCCCGCGCCCTTTTTTACATCTCTCTCCCTCACTCAGTCGCCGACGGCTATTTCTGGTGCGTGGGGTGAAACGCCTCTTGATTTATAGTTTCGCTTTCAAATAAAGTCCTTTTTATGTCATTAGTTGGGCCCGGACCGCTTGAATGTTAAAAAATACATGTATATACAGTATTGACTAACGATGCACCGACACATCTGTGGTCGATTTTTTATAGACCATTTATCGACTTATTGAAATGTGGTTAGCCTCTTTAGAATAGGCCTTGATGATGCGAGTCTACATATGTAAATTGTATTGTTTGTCGATATATCATGTGTCGAATATTAATGTTGCGGTCAGTGATTAGCTTTTTGTTGTACTTTCGCAGACATTATAGTTGTACTTAATGTATTTAACAACTGACTTATAAGGTAAACCGCACTAAGGTCGAACAAGACGAGAGATTTTTTATGATATTAATTTATACTCGAACATTACAATAAGTTTTGCATAATTATCACCATATTAGCCATAGAACGTCCACTGTTAGACTAATGCCTCCCCAAATTATTTGCAAATGGACCATCTGGATGGGTCGCTTTTAGTGCGATCTTGCGGTCCCAGCTAGATCGCCAGAGTAACCAAATATTGCTTAGGCTGTGCGGAATCGGAATACGGAATGTGAGCCGTGAGGTACCGGCGGAGTAGAATAATACCTCTCTCTGTACTAGGTGTCGTAAGAGGCGACTAAGGTACCAGAACCGACAGATGGCGGTTTATCCATCCGAGACAGCGGTATCCCCGTCGTGTAAGCTGTGTTCTGCGATTGCCAATACGCTTGCCCAGCGCGGCAATTATGGGCAAAATTCCCCTATTATTGGGGAGGCCTATGTTTAACAGTGGACTTTCAATGGCTGTAATGATGTGCGAAATCTCTTAAATGAACAGTAGTACTTTTTTTAACGAGTGCGTACTATCTTAAATATCATAAAGTTCTCGCTGTGTTAGTTAGGCATCTTAAATATTTGTCCATCGGAATTCTTTTACATATTATCACAAAAATGCAGACTCGCATCACGTCGTAGGTATGGCGCGTAACCTCTAACCCTCCGATATCTGCCTCCGCCGTACTCCAGCGTCGGCATTATTCCCGAACTATTTATTTTTATCTGTGACTTATTTTAAACTGTCGTTTCGTGGTAACGTTCATAATGCACGCTTATCGACCGCTCCACTAGTCCGGGCGAGCGACTCCGTTTGAGATACAGAGATAAATGCTAAATGTTCTTTCTTAGTAACATGTGACGAATATTGTTGGGGGCAAATGGTTGTTTTGTAATTTACTTTTATTTATATGACACATGATTCTCTCATACATGATTTTTTGGAAACTAACTAATTACGAATTGATTGACTCCGCTCCTAGTTTATGGTATAAAGCCTTCGATAAAATGAAATAAAAAATCAAATCAAGCTAGTAGTTTCTGAGCGCGTTCCACCAAACATACATTTTTCAGCTCATACTTAAAGTGATGCAAGATCTAATAATAACATTTTTTAATGATATCGCGCTTACTGTTCGTAATAATTCCTATCAATTTTGTATTTATAATATCATCATTACAGCCACTGGAAGCCCATTGCTGGACATAGACTTCCCCAAGAAAGGGGGAATTTTAGTTAATTAGTTTTAGTTTTGGCAATAGCAGAGCGCAGTTTTCGCGGCAGGAATACTGATATCCATCCCCGTCCTGTGCATTTGATCTATACTGAACAGTCTGTCAGTTTTTGGTGTCTAAGTCGCCTCTTACGACTCCTGATACGGACCGAGGTGCTATTCTACTCTGACGGTACCTCACGGATCAATAAATGATAATGAAACTCTGTGTTCAATTGTTTATAGAGTACTAAAATGTCAAACATAAAAATGTGCATGTTAAAAAACGCGTCATTAAAAAGTACTGTTATATACATTTGTAAGTGATCTCAGAAGATTTCTCTGAAATTTTCATAGTTGTTTTTTAAACAAAACATATTTGTACTAAACGTGTTGCAAACATTGTTAAGTAGCGAATCGAGATAACAATTGAGAAGATAATTATGAAAGTTCAAATAAACCAACCCACGTAGATAACGTTCTAGGTATATAATTTGTTGCAATCACCTATTTTTTTTATATAAGTATGAATTTAATTGTATTAATTATATAATTAGTTGTATATCTATTTGAAACAGCGTAGCTCAAATGCAACAGGGCGGGAATGGGCAGTAACATTCCCGTCGCGAAGCTACTATGCCTTCAATTACCTGTATAGTAGACCGGCATCGCCCCCAGTACCAGGTGTCATATCACGACTGAGGTACCGGAACTGACAGATGGCGGTATACCCACCCGAAACAATATAGCTAAAATGCAACATGTGTGGATAGGTAGCAACGTTCCCACCACAAAGCTACACCTAACCTAACCCGGTAATCCCCATTGGAACCGCGATGTCCTGGTCCTTGTTCCTTACTCCATAAATATCGTTGACGGTATTGTAGTGTTCTGTCCTAGGTATACACCTAGCAGGGGTGTTGTGTAGAGATAGAAAGTAAACGGACACTTTAGTTAATGATTTACTTAAGACTAAGTAATATCTCTAAAGGTACATATTTATAACATACTAGCTGTGCCCGCGTGCGTCGGCGTGGATTAGACTTTTTGGGTACCATAACTCTTTACCTTAACTTATATAAACTATGAATGCCATGTTTATTGATATCGAATCAATGGCCTGAAAAATAAGTTTCAAGTTTCTAGCTCTAAAAATAGCGACACTTCGATACAACTTTTCATCCCCCCTTTCGACTCCTTACAACCCTTATTTAGAATTAAAAAATAGCCTATGTCCTTTCTCAGGGTCTAAAGATTGTCTGTGCCAAATTTCATTAAAATCGGTTGAGAGGTTTAAGCGGGAAAGCGTTACAGACAGACAGACTTGCTTTCGCATTTATATTATTATTAGGGATAAAATTAGGTTAAACAGCGTCATCAATTAGTAGGTATAATATAACTATATGTGCAGGTGGCACAGTATTATGCTAGTACACGACAGCGATCTTTAATATTCTTCTTTAAGAAGACATGCCGCTTTTTTATTAGAATTCAAGCTGCCCCGATAGACGTTGTCCTGTCTTGGTATACATATGTTGTTTATTTATTGTTAAAAAAATATTGCTATTTTATTTTTATTTTATTTAAGTGCTTTCCTTCTAGATTTTTCTAGGAAACAGTTGCTCTACATTTGCAGTCACAGTAGCGATTGGTAGTCAGTAGACTGTTTTTCGATTTCAGAGTATGTTTTCTTTGTCGTATGTAACAAGTTATAATTTCTAATGTTTCTCGTCCATAAAAACTACGAGCACGCGAGACTTCCGACACAATGGCGTCGTGTTATCTCTTGTTTTGGTTAACCTGCAGGCCAAGTGTTCGTGTTTTATATTTGATACTATCAAGTTTATTTGAATTACGGGCTTACAAATATTTCTCTAGTGTTGCCAAGTCACACAGTTGTGAGTTTTGTAGCTTTAACAAATGTTTGAAATATAAAATAAATTATAATGATACTTTGCAGGTAAATGTGGAAAAATAATAGTAAACATATAGAAATTGTTCTAGTATCCCTTAACGCTTCACGCAGATACATTTCTTCAATTATTTAGGCTTGTAACACTTCCATAAACTTAAAGGTAAAACTGTTTTCATGTTATTTTTTAAATAAAATTTTAATAGCAAACGTTGGTACAAAGTATAATTCTAAAAATATAAAAAAGTACCTATAGTTGATATGTTAAAACAGATAGCTAAGATTGAGCGGCACACGCGTGCGGCTGCGCGGGCGCAGTCTCCGTGACCCCGTTTCGAAGATGGCGTCCGCAGACGGCCTCAGTCGCGTTTACTTTAACACCACAAACAATACGTGTCGAAACTTGTGCATGTCTTCTGTACGTCTATAGGTCAGGTCGTGTGCTTGCATTTCTTATACATATTAGTAAAATGTATAGAATTACGATCACTTTAGTTTTTGTTAAAAAAACGTAGGAACAAAAATGGAGATACGAGTAGCATCTGGATTTATTTATAATTGAAGTTAGCAAACAAGCCAACAGTCCGCTTGATGATAAACATGACAGCAGCCTATAGACACTCGTGATACCACAAAGATATCACTAGTGTGTCGCCAACCTTGTGAACTGAAGATACAATGTCACATTTACCCAGGAATCTCACTGCCTCTCTCACCCTTCTATCCGGAACACAGCAATACGAACACTGCTATTTGGCGATAGAAATAGGTGAGAGTGAGGCACCAATGTAAGCAGACGACCTTTGTAAGAGGTGTTCCACTTCTAGTTTCACGTGTTATATTATCTTGGCCATTTTAATTTTCATCTGGTTTTGTGAATATACAGCCCAGTCTCCCGTTGGAATGCTGGACGGGGAGTCCTGCAAACGTCGCGGCAATCTCTGCGATATGGTTTTCAAGATATCGAATAAAAAAGGTCTTGACTCTTTTACTTGTAACTGAGAGAAACGATAAACCATATGCTGTTTTACTTTTTGTAAGCAATCTTAAATATTCCAGGATCACCATTATGCTAAAATAACGTTTTTAAGGTCTATTAGATTTCTTCAAAAGATTTTCTTAGGGTTTCAGATACCCTTAAAGCCTTCTAATGCATGATATACAATATATCTCATACACAAGAAGGCTTTTGAATTGCTTCGATATATTTCGTTGTCGCGAAAGTCGTAATATATTAAAAAAACCAATAATTATTTTATGTTATAAATAAAAGTTGTGAGAATATATATATGCTATATATGTTTGTTATTATTTTTGGCGTATCATTTTATATATTGTATGGATTATAAAAAAAGAATAGGTAGCAGGTTAATTGGGACCACTCACAACACAAAAAAAGCGTAACATAAAGATCACAAAATAATGATATCGGCGAACAAAAGTAGTTTTAACAGCCATTCCGTGAACTGCGAAATAAGAATCTAATTTCTCATATTATCACTACATAACATGAACAAAGTCGCTTTCCTCTGTCTGTCCTATGTACGCTTAGAATCTTAGATCTTTAAAACTACGCAACGAATTTGACGAACGACGAATGACAACGAACGATGAGTTTTTTTTAGTAGATAGAGTAATTCAAGAAGAATGTTTATCTGTACAATACATGCATAATATAATAGAGAAACACTGATAATTATAGAGATTTCTCATGTGATGTGTAAATAAACACATACTTTTGCGCTTACATTGCCAACGCTAGCTGAACCCGACGAAATAGATCAATATAATATACTACAGTAGTTCACGTTTAATACGTCTACATAAAAGGCCGCACAAATGTTCGGGTCCGCACAACTCTTAGGATAGCCTACAAATACCCTTTTTCAATCGTCATTACTCCCATGCGATGTCAGGGCGGGTCGCTAGTAGATATATATTAAAGCGTCAGTCCGTTGGTGTTTGTGTCGATCTTGTTGCATGGAAACAAAACGATATGCTAGTTGAAGCGCGATCACACGGCCACACATCGCTATTCCTTGTAATTAGAACGCATAATAAGCGCCGTGACATATCCATCCACATTTTAAACCTCTCGCAGCAGAGATACACTAAGTTGATGTTTCGCGAAATGTAAGCACTTGTCGGGGCGACGTAATTGGCAAAAAGTCGAGAGCGCCATCGATGCCAGCCACTGGCAACGCTTTTAATTGGCCACTCAACTAATTGACACTTGTTTTGCGTAATTGGACGACGTACTAATTGAGATATGACATTGGACTTGAGAATTTTTGTGTTGCCTCTATTTGTTATACTGATTACTGTGGCCTCTTGGGTTTCTGATATCTGAATATTTATAATAGATGGTGTGTACAAGGAACTAAAGTTAAGAATACCATTTGAATGACAAACAGTTTAACAGGAGGCAGAAAAGCTTATCTTGCTTATCTTGGTCTCTGCGGGTCAAAAAGTACTATTGTATTACAGTTTGAGAGGTGAGAGGGAATTACAAAGTAATATCCTCAAGCTACAAGGTTGACATTTATTAAAAATCTATATTTTGCCATTACGGCACTAGGTACCGGAATAGTATCTAGGAGTAATAGTGTCCAGGCGACTAAGGTACCAGAACCGACAGATAGCGGTATATCCATCTGAAACAGTGCAGCTCAAATGCACAGGGCAGGGATGGGTAGCAGCATCCCCGTCACGATAGCTGCGCTCTGCGATTGCCAACACGCTTGCCCAGCGCGGCAATTTTGGGCAAAAAAATCACCTTTCTTGGAAGTCCATTAACCAGCCATTGGAAGTCCACGGCTGAATTATGTCCAGCTGTGGACTTCCAATGGTTGGTATGATGATATTATAAATACGAAGGTTGTGTCTGCTTTAATGCTTAATCAAATTTGGACGCGGGTTTGAAACATATTTTACATTTACTTTTTTGCGATCGAGGATAAGTTATAAAATGAAGTCTAAGCGAACAAAGTCACCGGACGTAGGCTAAGAAAATTTAATGCAACTTGTGACGATGACGTAATTTTTCTCGAAGACAATCATGTCGTTGTTTGTCACTTAGCTGCAAATACGAAAAACATTAGGTTCTTATCTTAACGACCTGAGCGCACTTGGTAGTTGAGCCAGATAGTCAGTCATAATAATATGCCGTGAGGTACCGACAGACAAGAATAATACCTCTGTACCTGGTGGCGTCTCAGGTACCGAAACCGGCAGATGGCGGTATATCCACCCTAAACAGCGTAACTTAAATACGCACGCCTGCGCGGCAATTACGGGCATACATTTCTTCTTTCTGTCTTTCATCAGTTCAAGTCCTAAGCTATAATGATGATGATGTAGGTATATTGTTATGATACGACGAGATGCCCCAGGCATATATTGCTAGTAAATCAACGTAACGTCGTATCTATCACGAGAAATAGTCACCGGGCAAGGAAACAATAAATTCCAAGATAAACAGTGTCTCTTGGCTATAAATTTTAAATATATGAATATTTGCAATTGATTACTTCCATCAAATTATTATTATTTTGTATTCTGTATGAGCTGGCATCCATCATTATGTCAATGTCGAATCCGAGAATATTTCCCTAAAAGGGAACGCGAATTCAGAGAAGACGTAATATTGGCCCTTGACCTAAAATGCGCGCGCGCAGAACATATTTAACTGGTGTAATGTCTCTGAGGTGATATCATTGTTCGTGACTTGTGTTTTTAATGACGTATGTCGATTACAAATTATTATATTAATGACTAATGTTGGTAATTTTCTTGGTATGGTAACCTAAATAATTTATTAGATATTTTGTCCTCTGACATAGTCATAAATACATTACGTAGAAATATTTTTAAAACTAGCTTTCAGCGACAACTCCATCCATGTTTACTTAAATAATTTCGGGATCTAAAGTAATCTTTATTCTTTCCTAGAGCTCAAGTTATACACGTACCAAAGTTCATGAAAATCATCACTGATCACTGATCAAGCTGGGAAAGCGTATCAAACAAACACTTTCTTATTTATTGGCATCAGTATGTAATTAACTAGTAACTTGTTAAAGATACGAGAAAAACTTGGACAATTTACATCGCTTAACGAGACACTTTTACACACACAAAAAAA
>JACJUM010003085.1:17388659-17404034 GCA_020976665.1 Heortia vitessoides
TCTCGTCGGTCAGCATTTATCATCGTCATAATTACAGCCATTGGAAGTCCGCTGCTGGACATCGGCCTCCCCAACAAAGAGGAAGTTTTGAACATAATTGCCGCGCTGGGCAAGTGAGTTGGCAATCGCAGAACGCAGCTTTCGCGACGGGGATGCTGCAGCCCATCCCCGCCCTGTGCATTTGAACTACACAATTTCAGATGGATATACCGCCATCTGTCGTTTTTGGTACCTTAATCGCCTCTTACGATATCTGGTACATAGAGAGGTACTATTCTATTCTGTCGGTACTACACGGCTTCACGGCTATGTTTTATTACGACATCACATTAGAAACTAAAATTATTATCAATGTTTCTCTATTATATTATGTATGTATAATATACATAAACGTTCCTCTTGATTCACTCTATCTATTTAAAATAAGCCGCATCCGTTGCGTAGTTTTAGAGATCTATGCATACATAGGGACAGGCAGCTGAAAGTGATTTTATTTATACATATATGAAATAAAATTAAACATTTAACTATGTTGCCGGTGGAACACGATTGGTAATAGCCAAGGAAGCGTTATGTCATCGAGACCGCCAACAACGCGCCATGGTCAAGGCAGGTGGCATGTCTGTTTTGATTACGACGTACGTATTGTAAATATTTTATCTTAGACAGATTTTTTTTATTACACATATTGACACGCAAGCATACATACCAAGCGTCATGGACGCTCGTGATATCATATGGATATCACTAGAGATTATGTCACATTATACAGCAATTTCACTGCCTCTCTCACCCTTCAAACCAGAACACAACAACGCGACTACTGCTATTTGGCGGTAGAAATAGAGTGAGAATGAATACCCAATGCAGGTGATCTTTTTGTTAGGTCTACCTCATATAAATATATAGTCTTATTAAAGCCTTCCTTTTGAAATATGTGTTAAGCTTGATAGAGGTTGATTTATGATCGTCTGCATTGGTACCTCATTCTACCTGTTCTATCGGTAGTTTGCATTGCTGTGTCCTGGTTTGAAGAGTGAGGGAGGCAGTGAAATTACTGGGTAATGAGACATAATATCTTCAAGTCACAAGGTAAAGCGCTAGTGATATCTTTGTTTCTATAGGCTGCGATGACGTTTTCTATGCTTGATTATCGAATTAGTCAAATAATAAAAAAAATATGTTATAACAGTCGGAGTTTGGTGAAATTATTGTAAAGGTAAAAATGTATTGTTTGCATGTAATGGATAAACTCGAGAAACACCAAAGTGATTATAAATAAGAATATGAATGGGGTAAGTATTTCTGTTTGTAATCCATACAAGACTACACTGCTGTAAGGATGTTAATGAAAATTGGCTTGTCGGTAACTTGAAGACTTTAAAAGAACATAGACTTTGCTTTCCCGTTTACCAAAATCTAATGGGATGCGAAATAAGACAAAAGAAGTCGCAACCGGAAAGAAAGTAAATTACGAATGCATAGAACGAGTACAAAAAATAATGTTTTGTTTGAAATAAAACAATACGGTAGCTTTAAGCCGTAACTTGATATATGTCAGTGTTTAGAAGGAAACAAGGCTAACACGATTCCCTATACGAGCAGGCAACCCAACAAACAATGCACAATGATCGCAACACATGTCTTTTGCGACGCAACAATACTTAGTTGTCCGAATTCGTCGACGGATTTATGATAAGTGTACAATGACATAAAGACAAAGGCAGCAGGCAGACAGGATGCGCTGTCCGCTGCCAGATGGCGCTAGCGTTCTGAGTGCAGGCTTTGTATGCGCGCGCGTAGGGTGCGGCGGATGCGCCGACGGAAGCCCCATAAAATAAAATATAATTGTTATCAAAATACAATTAGTAGTTTCACTGCTTTTTGATGTCTGTTAATTAGTTTGTAATGGGGTAATATCGTCATTAATACTTGCAGGGATATTAAAACAAAACCTTATTTTCAATTGTTTTAATTATAATGTTTAGTTTTTGTGAATGTTTGAAATATCTTATTGACTGCCTGTAGACCTAAAGAACACGTGTGAACGCATAGTAATTTTAATAATAAATTCACCCAACATCTTATATAATAACACATTGGACTCGGAGTTGCTCATAAATGAG
The DNA here is from genome assembly GCA_020976665.1 of Heortia vitessoides. Taxonomy (NCBI): domain Eukaryota; kingdom Metazoa; phylum Arthropoda; class Insecta; order Lepidoptera; family Crambidae; genus Heortia; species Heortia vitessoides. The sequence continues at coordinate 17,390,786 of JACJUM010003085.1, forward strand.
CACCCGGCGAGGCCTTCTCTCGGGACGCTGGTTTTACCTAGCCCAGGAATAGATTCATCCGAAAAAAAATAACATTGACTCCGTGATAAATCGCCTTAAGCACTTGTGTTATGGGTATCAGATAACAGAGGAATCACAAATATTAAATTTAAATACATATACTTAGCACTCAGATACTTATCGTAGGTGGAGATCGGACTCACCATCTCTGGCGCATAAGGGACACACAGACGAAGAGATTGCTCATTTGTTGGTATAAACTCGCTAAACTCGAGAACCGCTGGTCCGATTTAAAAAAATAATTCAAGTTTTAGATAGTCCATTTATCGAGGAAGGCTACTCCCCAAAGTCACTATTCCACTCGGACAAAGTCACGGGTACTACTAGTTTGAATTCACTAGTGATTTTGCAATTGTGTAGCTTCGTTTATAACAATGTGTTGGCGCCAATTAACGCATTTTTAGTGAATAGACATCGGAAGAAAATATATTTATAATTATTAATTCCACTTTACTATATTTTACAGAGGCGCTGACAGCAATGGCCAATCTTGCTTTGATTTAACAAAATGCGTCATCATCGTCATATCAGAAGTCCACTGCTGGACGTAGGCCTTCCCAAGAAAGGGGGAATTTTCCCTATAATTGCCGCGCTAGGCAAGCGTGTTGGCAATCGCAGATCGCAGCTTTCGCGACAAGGAGGCTGCCCACCCCCGCCCTGTATACATGAGCTACACTGTATCGGGTGGATATACCGCCATCTGTTGGTTCTGGTATCTTAGTCGCCCTCTACGACACTTAGTACAAGGGGAGGTACTATTCTACTCTGCCAGTACCTCACGGCTGAAGTAAGTAGCAAAATGAGTGAATAATGATAAAGTTTTGTTATCAATTATTGCAGTCTCATAATTATTTTAGGTAAATGTTATAAATAATAATTTACTTGCGTGCGATATTACTTCAAAATTTATTTTCTAAATATTGAACTAGGTTAATTAATTTTTAGGTTGATATTCCTAAATTAATAATATTATGTTTAAATAAATATTGAGTTTGCCGTGAGGTCCCTACCGGGAGAATATCATAGTACCTCCCTTTTTACTAGATGTCGTAAGAGGCGACTAAGGCACCAGAACCGACAGATGGTGGTATACCCATCCAAGACTGTGTAGCTCAAATGCATAGGTTGGGGATGGGCAGCAGCATCCCCGTCGCGGAAGCTGCGCTCTGCGTTTGCCAACACGGCAATTATGGGCGAAATTCCTCTTTTCTTGGGGAGGCCTATGTCCAGCAGTGGACTTCCAATGGTTGTAATAATAATAACGATGGAATATTAAGTTTCTTCAAATATGCATTTAATGTTAATTGTACATAATGCTAGTTATCTAAAAGTCATCAAGTTAATTATAACTAGGTTAATTATAAATTCTGCCAAATAGCTGTAGGTATGTAGGACAAAGTTCAAGATGGCCGACCTCTATTCAATTAACACTCGAGATAAACTCGCATTATCGGTTCCCTTTTAGTTGAGCCGCAAATTATTAAATAGACGCAGGCGCAGGCAGAGTTATCGGTTTAGTTCACAACTGCAATATATATACATATAAAAAAATTGGAGTGTCTGTTTGCTACATCAAAATAACCGCTTTCTTTATGCATATGAATGTGTATACGGTACTCATATATGTTTTTTTCTTATTCTTCTTCTGTCTATTTATTCTAATCTTTAGAACGACTGAACCGATTTGGACGGGATTTGCACTGGCAGATAGCTAATGTAATAAATAGTAACTCCGGCTATATAACATTACGCTACGTCTGTAAGGAGCGGAGCGTTAATTAAAAATTTGGCAAAAACGGGCGAAAAATATACGTTTGTTGCATACGCCGCGTGGAAGTTTGTAGTTCGAAAGAAAATATGCTGCCCAAATTCACAATTCCACGCGGACGAAGTCACGGGCATAGCTGTATACATAAAAACAAATATTTTTCCATTAACCCACTAATCACAATGAATGACTAGCATTAAGATAGTCGTCGCTTTTCTTCTATTAATTCAATGAATAAACCATTTCTTGAAATAAATACGATATCTGTTGTTTAGTATTATGTTTGTACAAATATAAACGGTGGGTGTAGGTGATCAACAGTTAATCATCACTCCCAACATCAAATCAATCACAAGTCTGACTCATGCTCCGAGAAATGTGTGACAAATTCACACAAACCCGCTTGCGCAACGTGTGAGATCACGATGACCAACAAACGCTGTCGATTGGTTTCATTAAATGTAATAATAATGTTACCTGGTTTTTACTGGCGTTCCTAACAGCTTCGCAGAGATATATTTTGTGTTGAGACTCAATCAATGTATGCCAAGTGAATTTTACTTTCCTTCATTTATTTGCTTACAACACGGAAGTGTTGTAAGCTATATGTATGTATGTATGTATGTATATATACACTCACTTCCCTTGTTATTTTTTTCAATAAAGTTTATTATTATTATTATATATAATTAATCTTATGTATCTTTCTAATGATGAAAAAAACTTTCAAAATCGGTGGCTTAGTTTTTAGGTTTAACAAACAAAGCGTGATCTAAGTCAAATCCTTCCACTTTATAATAACACTTTTTAATAAACCTGATTTAGCTTCCATATAAAGATCGGACGAGTGTCTTTTACCTAATATGATCGATATTTAAAGCAACATTATTTTGAATAATTTCTTGAATCAATAAAATTCAGACTTATAAAACGATACACATTTGTTTACAACGATGAAAATGTCTACCTATAAGAATATTTTCACAATTTCCACAAAATCGATAATTAGACTGGCTCACTGGTTTCCACAGCGTCAAGTAACAGTTCTTTAATCTAAACATTAACATATTTTGCCTCACAAAATTCCACATAACTTTACATGCGGATAGGAAATGTATCGGCCATTTCACTGGCCAGTGGGCTAAGCCAGTGGTCGGTCGAGTCAGCGAGGTCGGCAGCCACATGGCGCGTGGGCTGCGCCATTGACGGCTGACGTCAGCGCCCATTCACTAGCAGCCTGGAGGCGCTGCTCTTGTAGAAATGTGGCTTGTTGAGAATTTGCCCTATATTATTAGACCAGGTCGACAAACAACACAAGGATATCAGCTTAAAGATATTGTGTCACATTACCCAGTAATTTCACTGCCTCTTTCACCCTTCAAACCGGAACACAATAATGTGAATACTGCTATTTCTCGGTAGAAATAGGAGAGGGTGAGGTACCAATGCAGACGACCTTTGTGTGAGATCTACCTCAAGCTTTATTAATTGTAGATACATTTAATATGTCAAAATCAATTGCCATGTTCGTGACTCTTATATGATACGATTTGGTTATTGCTGGTCCAATTTGAAAATTTTCTCGGTGTTGGATAGTTCATTTATCGATGAAGGCTACCATACCCGCCAAAGTCAGTGCTCCACGCGTACGAAGTCGCGGGTACTGCTAGTTTTTTTTAACATTTACACTGAGTTTGAATGATAGCCCCTCATTACCGGTATAGTAGAATAGTATCTCCCCTGTATCAGGTGACTGAGATACCGGAACTGACAGATGGCGGTATCTGAATACTGAAACAGCGTTGCTCAGATAGATGGGAGAGGTGGAGATGGTGGCAGCATGTCGCGAAGCCATACTCTTCGATTGGCTCTACACTACTTGTTCAGCGCGGCAATTGTGGGCAGAATTTTCGCTTTTTTTTAAGGACTATGTCATGATGATGATGAGAAACTAAAGAATTGACTGATATAGTTTGTAAATCTTATAGACTCAATCATTTGTTTGGTGATAAGTTCCAGAGAAAAAAAATAATCAGTGCCCTATAAAGGCGTCATTACGTCTAAGTCATAATACAAGTAAATAAATCTTGAAGTAGGTGATTCGGCGAACGTTGCGTCAGGTTGCCCACGCGCACACCGCGCCATATGGTCGGCCGGTGACAACCATGACTAAACCGCACCGGCAGTGTATGGGCTGACTATTTTTATTCTCCTTTTAAATGGCCCACGAATTGTCGTCGGTTGTAGGCGTATCGATAATTTGCTTACAGAACTATATTGTACTAGCTTTCCGCCCGCGACTTTGACCGCGAAGCCTCTCTTTATTCAATACTAGCGACCCGGCTTCGCAGGGGAGAAATGAGGATAAAAAAGGTTATTGTGGGTTATCTCTAAGAGTTAAATATATACCACCCCTGACCTTTTTGTAGGCCTTTTTGTGGTGTATGATACATTATTTTGATCTATCTCATCGGGATCAGCCAGCGTTTTCAATGTAAGCGTAAAATGTATTTATTTACGACATCACATTGGAAACCACTAAAATTATATGTGTTTTTATACTATATAATGCATATAATATATGTATTATACATACAAACCTTCCTCTTGAAGTACTCAAACTATTAAAAAAACCGTTTCTAAACCCGTTGCGTAGTTTTAAAGATCTAAAGCATACATAGGAAACGACAGATAGCGGCAAGTGACTTTGTTTTATACAATGTAGTAATGATATTTACTAGAAGAAATTGAACGTGTCTCAGATTCCAGGCGGGACTCGAACCTCTATCTTTTCTATGCCGGAAGATTCCACTGCCGTTGTGCTATCGAAACCGTAATTGACACATCGAATTCTTGTTAGTCATCCTTTTTGTGTTAAGAAATTAGTGCAATCTCTTCAATGTTGTTGGTAAATATAAACACTTAAATGTCAAACTTTTACATGTTAGAAGTAATCATTTTTTTAACAAATAAATTTAAAAAAAATCTGTCGTAACCTGACAACATCACTGTGCAGAAGTCGTGCCGATACCATAGATAATAATAAAATGCCAGTGTGTTACTTTAGACTATTACTAATTATCGTCATCATTACAGCCATTAGAAGTTCACTGCTGGACATAGGCCACAAAAGGAAGGGGGAATTTCGGCCATAATTGCTGCACTCGGCAAGCGTGTCGGCAATCGCAGAGCACAGTTTTCGCGATGGGGATGCTGTTGCCCATCCAAAACCTTCTGTATACATCTGCTACACTGTTTCGGATGGATATACCGCCATCTGTCTGTTTTGGTATATTAGTCGCCTATTGCGACACGTGGTACAGAGAGGTACTATTCTACTCTGCCGATTCCTCTCTGCTTTACCGGTACCTCTCGGCTATCAATGACGCCTGTGCCAATTTTTATCCAGATCAGTTTAGCAATTCCGGCAAGAAAGAGTGACAAACATACACACATATCACATTCATACTAACAAACTTTTGCGTTTACAAATTGCAAAATTAGTAAGGATTTTTCCTAATTACCAGTAAGGAATTCCGTGATTAAGGGTAATTGTTATTAAATTTTATTCATTTATGTAAATTAATTTATAATTATGTTAATGTTAATAGAATATAGATGTATCACTATACAAAGCGACCGAGCTCGCTACCGGTGGTCCTGCGACACTCGACCCCCCGAGTGACACCCGGCCTGCGCTCGCGCTATGTTACACCTCGATGGATTTATGGGCAAATAAACAATGCATTGAGCCACTTTATTTATCAATGTGAAACTAAAGCCTCTGTTTATTCTTCGTACTACATATCAGGCACGTGCAGGGTTATCTTAGATCGAAACGCTAAGAATGCTCTTTTTCAGGAAATCTTAAACTAAATAATAATAATAAAATTACATCTCAAATATTGTTAGGCCAATGTTTGAGATGTACTGTTGCACTTGTGTTACGGACGTCAGACACCAAAGGAATCACGAAATGTTCTTAACACCCAGACACAGAATAAACACAAATATCATCATATAAATGTTATTTTTGGGTGATTACCCACCACCGTTGGCACGTAAGTTAGGATCACTACCATCTGGACCATCTAAAAGAAGTCCAGGTTCAAGTAACACAAGGAACTTTGTCAATCGTTCCTTCTACGTCGTTTTTAATTTAAACATGCAAATACAATTCTAATACACAAAACTATTAATTCATTATTGAAACCTTAATACAAATACCTACAAAAAATATTTTATATGAAAGGTTTCTTAACTTACGTTATTAAGCAAATCTTTAGTTTGGAGACGGAATGAATGAAGTGATGCTTTCTCAATTCATTTAATACAATATTTTACTATTGATGTTCCGGCAGAATAGAATAGTACCTCCCACTGCACCAGGTGTCATTAGGAGCAATTAAGATACCAGCATCGACAGATGGCGGTATATCCATCTGAAATCTCAGCTCAAATGCATAGGTCGTATGGGCAGCAGGATCTTCTATGCGAAAGCTGCGCCCTGTATTTGCTAACACGCTTGCCCAGCGCGGCAATAATGGGCAAAATTCCTCCTTTCTTGGAGAGGCCTATGTCCAGCAGTTAGTATTATGTTCCTCGAATATAAAAGATATTATTAATAGGGCATGTTAATAAAGACGGCAATATCGAAAGTGGTATAAACGCATTACCAGGCCTGAATATAGACCACGTCTCTATCTGAGTCGTCAATCAATTAACGGTCGCGGCCTCGGCGCAGCATCACGGCAATCTACTGAAATAGATCGGCGATGCGCTCCTAACAAGAACATCCCAGTGCGGCGCTAGGTGGACCGCGTTGTGGGCATTTAAAGTGGAGTCGTACAAACATTTGTTTTGGGCATGGAAAGTCAATATGTGTTATAGGTGTGTGTTCGATCCCCACCCAGGACAAACATTTATTTGAAAATATTTATATTTGTTCTGTGTCTGGGTGTTAAAATTTATTTAAGTATTATATTTGTGATTCCTCTGTTGTCTGATGTCCGTAACATAAGTGTTTTAAGCGACTTATAACGGAATCAGGTCAATGTATGACATGTTGCGGGAATTTATGAACTCCATTATGATTGATTAATAAGCATCTGTCTCTGATCACAGATTGAATTGAAATAAGCACAGGAGATTGCTCTTACGAGTTATTTCAGCTGATTGTTGCTCCGAGGTCGTGGATAAATTGGGTGTAGAGTTCTGTCCGTGGGTGATGTGCCCGCTTGTGTTACATGAACTGTACTTGTGATTTAGCCGCCATTTTATTAATATCGTTAGATGGTACATGAGGTAGACCTCATACAAAAGGTCGTCTGCATTAATACCGCACTCTCACATATTCTTACTGCCAAACGCAGTGTTTGCATTGCTCTGTTCTGGTCTGAAGGGTGAGAGAAAAGTGAGAGATAGTTCAAAAAGAAAAAAAATATACAGCCTTGTGACCTGAGGATATGATGCCACATTACCCAGTAAGATCACTGCCTCTCTCACGCTTCAGACCGGAACACAGCAATGCGAATACTGCTATTTACGGTAGAAACAGGTGAAAGTGAGGTACCAATGCAGACGACCATTGTATGAGGTAGTATATAGATGTAATTAAAAACAAATAGCATGGAAGTTATTATATAAACACCAATGGGAAACACGTGAGCATGAAAGAGAGTGTTTTTGAAGGAAAGTATTAATAATTATTTTATATTCCAATGGGTCAAGTCACTCGATTGAATCATTATTATCGTTACGTTATCAGTCATTGGAAGTCCCGTCATCCCGCCATCAGTCGGTCGGTACATTAGTCGTCTATTACGACACCTGGTACAGGGGGAGGTACTATTCTACTCTGCCGGTACCTCACGGCATTCAATTGGATACAATATACATTTATATTGAATGATAAACTTTATGACCCAGTATATTTTAAGACAAGAGTCAATGATAAACCACGCCCACCCGGTAAATTGATCTACACACAATGTTTCGCTGTTTCCTTCGCCGATAAAATTTGTTCGCGGCCATTTACGTCATCCAGATTTGGTTCGTCGGTGAAAGTGATTCTTTTGTGAACTGAAGTGTAACGTGTACGGACAAAGAGATCTTTGATTCGGAACTGACGGGTGTCTGATAAATGGGTGTGAAATATCAGTGAAAGGCGCAAAACACTGTCACCTACATGTGCCGGGGCGAACTTTCCTGCTGCAACAATTGCGTAATTGTACGGTTGCTGGAAAGAACGAATGAATGAACGATGCTGATGCTCGATATATTTAAATTGGCTTAACTTAAATATATTCAGGAATTTTTAGGCATAATATCTTCAAATCCTTTATTTATTCATTTCTTCCTTCCGAAAGGTTTGCAATAGAGAAATATGTCATCTTCATTATCATATCAGCCATAGAAAGTCCACTGCTGAGTAGGCCTTCCCAAGATAAACAGATTTTTGCTCATTATTGCCGCGAACGGCAGGCATGGTGGAAATACATTAAATTGGATGGATATACCGTTATCGGTCGTTCCTGGTACTTGACCTTTTACGACACTGATACAGAGGTAGGTACTATTCCACTCTGCTGGTACCTCAAAGCAAAGGAAATATGTTTTAATATAAATTTCCCGGGTAGGCAGGTAGACAGATCTTTGTGATGACACGTGTGTCTATAAGCTACGGTTACGTTTGTCATCAAGCGGACCGTGTGCTTGTTTGTTGACCTCATAACATAAATAAAAACGAAAATAAATTGGATTTCATTGAAAATACATTTAGAAACAGCTTCGCAAGCCTGCACTGGTGAGGTCAATCAAGTGTAGCGATACGAGGATTCGCACTCGCCTTCAAAAATCTGGGCGACATTGAAGGAGTACTTAAACACACGTATGCAACGACTAGGATATACTTTGTATTTGTTCATTACATCTAAGATGTGTACCTAATATGTTAATTTCATATAGAAAGACTTGTTCAGACTTGACTAGATTCAGATTGAAAGATCTTATAAAGTATAGCAGCGCCCTCCGGTTTCACCCGCGTTAAGTTGTAGGACTTTAATACTAACTTTATTAGTATTTATCCATGTATTTATTCTTAAATTATTTTTATATCACATTTATGTATGGTATTTATTTATACAATTATGTATGAGCGTTGCCAGCCTTGTGATTATGTCAAATTACTCTGTACTTCACTGCCTCTCCCACCCTTCAAACCGGAACACAGCAATAAGAAGACCGCTATTTGGCGGTAGAAATGGGGAGAGTGAGGTGAGGTATCAATGCAGACAAACTTTGTATCAGGTCTGTTTTTTCTACATCTCTTCTTTCTGCCCAATTAGTCGTCGGTTCTGCATGTTATTTGCTTTGCCCATTGCAATATTATGCAAATACTAACATAAATTATAAATTATATAATTATAAAGTCTATATATTAGCCTTGTAGTTATGTAAAGTTTGGGAAAGGCCAGGAGGCTCTTGGAAATTCTTTCGGAAATTCTTGAAAACGCTTAGCCGTGAGGTACCGGCAGAGTAAAATAGTACCTCTCCCTGGTATGTATCGGAAGAGGTGACTAAGGTACTAGAATGACCGACAGATGGTGGTATATCTATCTATGCAAAAAAATCAGCCCAAATGTACAGTGGGGATAGGCAGCAGCTTCCCCATCGCGAAGCTGCGATTGCCAACACGCTTGCCCAGCGCGGCAATTATGGGCAACATACCCCCTTTCTTGGGGAGGTCTATGTCCAACAGTGGACTTCTAATAGCTGGTATGATGATACATAGACTTCTCTACATTCGTAACACTATATCACAATAATACTTTACACAACAAATAATCCAGCTCTATGATTCAGTAATTCAATTTGTAAATTGTCCGCGGTGTTCTTCTATCTCGACACATTACTGCCAGCTTAACATAAAACGGTTTGTTTTGACAAACGCTGCTTTTTACGGCTACTCCAGTTTTTTGTGGTGTTCTATAAATAATGGTGTCTGTGCGACTCGCCGCTTCCTGCGGATCCGTCGCTGTTCCAAGCTTAGAATATAATAAGGCTGTAGTAAATGTTGAGTTTCGGATACGCAGATGGTAGAGATTGTATCTTGTACAGCAAAAATCGAGGATTCGATCCCAATTCTCGACTTATATATGTTGATATTTGTATTTGTTTTGCGGGTGTTTGTGGTGTGGGACTTGGGTGTTAAATATATTATGTATTTAAGTTTTATGTTTGTGATTTCCTCTGTTGTCTAATGTCCGTAAAACCCGTGCTTTAAATCATTTATTTCAGGAGTCGGGTAAAGTTTGAGATGCTGTATGATTAAAATAAAAAAGAAAATTATCAACAAATCACTTTAGATGACTAAGAATAGGTTACAATTACTACAATTATTTTGGTTATCCAATTTATTGAGTAGCTTCGGGACGGGGAAGCTTCTACCGATCTGCGTCCTGTGCATTTCGGCTCCACTCTTACGAATGGGTATACCGCTATCTGTCGGTTCAAGTCGCCTCTTACGACACCTGTTACAGGGGTACCATTTTTTATAAATCTCTGTTTATTTTAGTAGTTTTATTTTCACCTATCGACATTTTGGTTACCTCGCGGCAACCATTCTGTTCGTTGAGAAGAGTTGAGTTTTATTGTAAGCTATATATTTTTTAAACAAGTCTTAGCGTTGTTTCTATTATTACTAATTCCTGATTCATTATGTTGTGAATGTACTAAGTCACTGAAAATACTAAGTTGTACCCTGAATATAGTATCAATTTATTGATTCAGTAACAATTATTCAAGAATTGTAAATGCATATATGCCTCACTCTCACCTATTTCTACCACTAATTAGCAGATTCGCAATGCTGTGTTTCGGTTTGAAGGGTAAGATGAACAGTGAAATTACTGGGTAATGTGACAACTTTAATGAACTAATGTAATGTAATGTGTGAACTTTAAGTCACCAGGTAACGTTAGATTAGGATATCCTTGTGATATTACGTGCGTCTATAGGCTGCTGTGACGCTTATTTTCACGCGGACAATATTGTTTGTTGTCTAACATAAAAAAGCTTGTGAATATAGACAATGAATTGAGTTTATTGCTAAGTTATCATTTGGTTCACGGCCGTGAACGGATACATTTTATTTCGGATATCCGATAGAGTCGGTGACGGGTCTTCGCACCGTACATATAATAGATTGGGCTTTATTTGTGAACCCTCAAATAGCCGGACGGATTACTGCGAGTATACACTAGCTCTCGAAGGGTTAATGAGTGAGGTGAGCGTGAAAGAAAGCAAACAATTCTTTATAAAGCAGTCATCTGATAAAATCCACATCTAGACAACTGTTTGAAAAAAATGGACCGTCAGTTCTAACTTTGACTGTATCGCAGACAAAAATAAAATATGTCTACTGATATTATAAATGCGAGTGTTTTCTCGTCTGTGTATTACACTTTCGCGCTTGTTATAGGTAATAGATTTATTGAGCAGATCGACAAACATTGACTCTGTATATCACAATGACATCACTAGTGCGTTACCAACATTGTGACTTGAATACATTATATCACATTACCCAGTAATATCACTGCCTCTCTCACCTTTCAAACCGAAACACATTAATGCGAACACTGCTCTTTGTCGGTAGAAATAGGTGAGAGTGAGGTACCAATGCATACGATCTTCTAATGATACCTTATGTAATACCACAAAATGAAATAACGAGGTTCTGAATTATTCTAAGTGCAAACGGTAAACAGTATAATGCACGTTCAAAGACGCTGTTCACACGTGCGCGCGCGCACCGCACGCGCCTGCCGGGGCGTCCCTCCGGGGTGAGGGAGGAGGAGGGCACAGGTGTCGACTGATTTAATTAACCCGCGGAGGTGATTATCCCGACCCCTTCCTGTTGTATCGGACGCTTTGGATGTTTTAATAATAGATGTAGTTTATTGGGATAAAAATAGTAAAGTAGTGTTAATTAGCTATATTTAATATATAATCGAAACATTATAAAACTACCGATGGTTTTTCATATATTACTGACCCAACAGACGTCCTCTCATAATTAGGTATAAATCTAAGTTTACCATAAAAAAATATAGCAACTGTAAATTGATATATAAACCACCCTATCTCTCAAGTTTGATCAAACTGTACGCAGTAAAAAAAATGTGAAAATCGGTTCAGGAGTTTAGTAACTCAACCCGGACAAACACCGTGACACGATATTTTTAAGTATAAATATGCTGATGCTTGAATACACTAAATATCGCGGGTGGAACGAGCATGACGAAATTTTAAAAATAGATATAATTAAAAATAGAGTGAAAACTTTATGAACCTAAGTTTGTTAATAATACGGTACAGAACGGTGCAATAGATTTGAATGTAATTTAGCGCAGTGATAGATTATGGTTTGAAATATCAGCTATATTTTATTTTAAAAAAATTTACTGATAGGAACAGGATGAAAAATTGTATTTTTTTAAATCATCGTAGCTGTGGTGAAGCCTCCACTGCTGGACATAGGCCTCTCCAAAAAAGTCCTAAGTCGCCTCTTTCGACACCTGATACAGATGAAGGTAACTTTCTACTTGATCGGTTCCACACGGCTAAAAATTGTTTTATTACAAAAAAGGATCTTTAATTATTTGTTTTATTTTTAATTGTATTAAGCCAGCCTTCTATTCTGATCTGTGGATATAAGGAAGGTTCAAGGTGGATGATGGCGAGCGGTCCAAATGTCGCGATCGTCGATGCTGACATTCAAGATGACCTTTGAAATTGCTTTAACCTCTATTAGTTTATTACAAAAATTATAAATTTGCATATTCTTTTTATATTACAAAAATAATAATATTTATGCAGTGCTTTGCCGTGAGGTACCGCCAAAATAGAAAAGTACCTCCTTCTGTAGGTGTCGTAAAAAGCGACAAAGGTACCAAAACTGACAGATACCTGAATATACCCGGTAATAGTGTAGTTCAAATGCATAGGACGGGGTTGGGCAGTAGCATCCCTTTCGCGAAAGCTGCGATTTTTGCGATCGCCAACATGCTTGCCCAGCGCGGTAATTATAGGCAAAATTCCCCATTACTTAGAGAGGCCTTTGTCCACCTGTTGACTTCCAATGACTAATATGGTGATGCACTTCTACTCTATATTGATTTAAACTGTGCCAAATATCACTTTCATCTGATTCCGAAATTTCCTGGTACAAAGAGAGGTACTATTCCGCTCTGCCGGTACCAAAATATTATAATGATATTAGTATTCCCATAGTTAAAGGTACAGATACAATCAAACGATACATTTCTTATCGAAAGGAAACGTTTCCTCGTGACGGGACCCGGGTGGAATTATTGCAGTCAATTCCCAGAAATACTTGCATACGTCACGTTCTTGCAC
>JACJUM010003085.1:17407747-17478823 GCA_020976665.1 Heortia vitessoides
TTAAAATGGATATACCGCCATCTGTCGGTGCTCCTTACTCTCTTACGACACCTGGTACAAAGGGAGGTACTATTCTACTGCGGTACTATATATATATATATAGCTAAATTATCTACATAGTATGGCCCAGATGTTTTTATATGTGCCAAAGTTAACTATTTAGATCAAAGTTAAGTAACGACATGGAACCGATACCGTATTGCACTGAAGTGTAAAAGTGAGTGCGTGAGGTCGCAGTTGGTGTTCCCTTTATTTTCCCAAATGTGTGCTTTCACTTGTATTTGTCGTAGCTCGTAACTGGTTTGAGTGCAACAAATGGTACGTTTCTATTAGCAATGTTTGTATAACATCCAAAATACTTTTTTTGACACATTTGTCGTTTTTATTGTATTTGTTTTTAGTTGATTTAATAATTATGATATAAGGCGTAGGACGTTCCCTGCTGGACGGAGGTCTTCTCAAGATATTTGCAATGATAATAATAGAATAAATAAATTCACTCAAAATCTCTTACATTGACATTGATATAGACATCAGGGGAATTATAAAATAAGACTTAAATAAGTAATTTTTAACACCCAGACACAGATAAAATCCAAATATTTTACGTTTGTTATTAAAACACAAATATTCTTCACATTACTGTTTAAGGTTTTCTAATATTTACGCGTTTAGTATTTATAATAAAAGTACTAGTAAGTAACTCTTTTAACAACTTTTTTTTTGTTTTACGTTCTGGTTAACTTGAGGCAACAGTCATTCTTTGACAACGGTAAGAGTAGTTTTATAATATAAATGTATTCTGAGTAGGAATCTAACCCACGATATGTATACTGCAAATTGCGCATGCGCATCCGTCCATTCGATCTCTGAACTAGAACAATTCACTTCCCAGACCTGACCGGGACGTCTACGCGTCGCCTCTCGTTGCCGGTTTTTACTCTAACTTCTCTTTCTTGACTGCATTCTCGCGCTGTTTCTAAGATTTCCCCTGTCAGATATGACAAGGGATACTGTGACAGAACTATTACAAATTTATCGGTCAAATTTCGTCACCAAAACAATACGAGCGGTCCAACCGCGCCGCCTGCGCAAATTCACGTGTGCCGGCCCTTATAAAAGGCCGCCCGCCCACACACTTTCACTGCCATTTGCATGTGGCCTAAAACGCCGTTTGTTGCGCAACACTCGTTGTCGCCCCCAACTTTGTATGGGAGTATTTATCGCTGTTGAATAAGATTACTTCAGTTATGCTTGTTTGGTGAAATGTATTTAACAATAATACAATGTCGATACAACATCGTATACATTGGTTTGACTCCGAGATAAGTCGCTTGAAGCACTTGTGTTACGGACGCCAGACAACAGAGAAATTACAAATACATAATTTTTAACACCCAGACACAGAACAAATACAAATATCTTCATTAAAGTGTATGTGTTCTGGGTGGGTATCGAACCTACCTTGGCGCATAAAATAGGATCACTACCATCTGCACCATCGACCCCGTTTATCTAAGGCAGCAACAGTTCCTTCAACTGCTTGACACAAATTGGTCCACAATTTTGTCTCCGTGTATTGATTGTTGTGATGTCATAGATGTCATAGAACTGTAGGATGTCCACAGATAGACGGACAGATGGACGGACAGATGGACAGCCTTCCTAAAAGATTTCAAACCGAACAGTCGTAACTGGTTGGGTACGGATTGTATACAGCCCGAACCCGCGGTACCGGCAGAATAGAATAGTACTTGTACTTCCTCCTGTGCCAGGTGTCGTAGAAGGCGACTAAGGTATCGGAACCGACAGATGGCAGTATACTCATCCTACAAACGTTGCTCGAATGGAAAAGACGAAGATAGGCAGCACCATTCTGATCACAAAGCCGCGCCTGCAATTATTAGCTAAATGATATCCTAGGGAGGCTTATGCGTATGCAGTGGGCGTCATATAGCTAATATGTTGATGGTTAATTTATTATAGATAACTAACTTTTAACTGAAATACTGTCTCTCTCGTGTTCTCTGCTCGTGTCATCAAAGAGCGCGTCGCCAACCTGATTACTTAAAGATATCTTACATTTCTCTGCCTGTATCTCTTCAAACCAGAAGATAGCAAGGCGACTGCTGTTTCCTAGTAGAAATTTTTCTCTATCTCTAGTATATTTGTATTGGAAACTTGATTACAATAAACAGATTAGGGTTTGAGTGACTACGTAATGGGAGATGTCCGAGTAAAGACAAGACAAAAATAATGCAGTTTGCAAATTGTCGAGCACGGTCGAGATCAAGCCCGCATGCCGCGCCCTCGCACCAATCAGCTGATTGGAGCAATGGGAAGATTGCCTCGAGGTTAGGGACGTGGTTACTTCCAGTAAAAATTTTGTGAAATTCATTTATTGTCATTCCTGAATTTTGTAAAATTTCCATCCAGTGTTGATGGTCAGGAAGGTATAAAGTCATGGTTAACACGTCGTGTTACAAAATAGCTCTATCTTGTGCGCTAAGTGTCTTGAGTTCTATTCTCACCTACGACAAATATTTATATGATGAATATTTGTGTTTGTTCTGTGTTTGGGTGTTGTATATTTAAGTATGATATTTGTGATTCCTTTCATTTGTCTGATGTCCGTAACAAAAGTGCTTTAAGCAACATAATTCGGAGTAAGGTCATGTATGAGAATTTATCACAAATTTGTTATTTTAGATGATATGGAAAATGGAATTGGGAATGGCAGTCTTAAATATTCTCTAACAAGTTTTCGTTAACTTAGTTCTCTATGCTACAGCTTTTTGCAAAATGCAATATTCTGTATGTAGAACTTTAAATTGCTTGAAATAACTTGAAAGGGTTGGTCTACGCTAGAAGGTACCGCAAAGTATATTTTTACGAATTACTTAAGTTATTTGCGTATGGTTTCTGTGCTGCAGAAATACTCTATGGTACTATGCTTTGTGGTCTAAGCCTCTTTTTCAAAGTGGAGAAGCTATTAAGAGTGGTGATGCGCCGATATGATATATATTACCCAAACAATCGAAAGGCTTTCAAGTAATTTGTATATCTATATGCATATGTAATATGACATTCAATAATAAAACTACTTACCTTCCTTATAGTAATGCTATTTGAATTAGATTACTTAAAAAAAAGTAGCGTTACATCACTAGGCCTCCATGAGAATGGATGCCCGCACGCGAACCACCCTCGTCGGCTCGAGCTTGACACAAACTAGCCAACCTTAAGCTGATGGACCAAGAGCTATTTTTGATTGAGGTTATCCTCAACTCTGATTACAATCATTGGTCATTGGGTGCTAGGGTGAAGATAGTAAGAATGCTTATGAGAAATGGTGGAATCATCGTGAGTGAATTACTTAAAACAGTTATAAATAGCAATAACAAAGATTATAACGACTATAAAAAGTATTAAATGTCACGATGTCAAAACGCGTCGTGACATCTTCAAGAGATACTTATCTTTGTCGGAATAAAAAGAATAAAAACTTAAGGCGAATGAAGAACCGGGGTTAACAGTTGGTATATAAATCGAAAATAGCGTAGCTCAAGAGCAATGGGCAGGGATGAGAAGTAGCATTTTACCCCACATAATGTATATGTATAAACAAATAAGACAATTACGGAAGTAATAGAACTGCTGTGTTAAACTTACTTATCGAAATGAATCGGTTGTTTTCTTGATCGATAATTTAAGTAATCGAGACAAAGGTCGGCTTGTAATCGAACGAAGCGAAATACCATACACGGCTTTCCATATACCCAGACAAGGGTACCATAGACGTTGGCCATGCTCGCTTGATTTATCATCGTGTTGATCGTGTTCGAACGATTTAGAATTGGTTTCTATATTCGATGTTTACAAATAATGCATTTTGTTGTATGTGTTTCATTTAAATATAAAATAAATTCCCACATCTTATACATTAACTTGATTCCGTGATAAGTCGTTTTAAACACTTGTGTTACGGACATCAGACAACGGAGGAATCTCAAATATTCTACTGTATTTGGGTATTACATTTGTGTATTTAACATAAATTTAACACCCAGACACAGAACAAACATAAATATCATCATAAAAATATTTGTTATAACCCACAAACTTTGACGCACAAGCTTTGCGCTATAATATGATCAGCGAGAGACAGTACCCAATTTTGGAAAGGTTTGAAGCACTGTGTAATTCAGCCTTAAGGTACCGGCAGTGTAGAATACTATCTCCCTCTGTACCAGGTATGGTAGGAGGCGGCTAAGGTACCAAATCCGATAGATGGTGGTATATCCATCCGATACAGTGTAGCTCAAATAGAGATGCGGAGATGCGCTCTGCGATTGCTAACACGCTTGCCCAGCGCGACAATTATTGGCAAAATACCCCCTTTCTTGGACTTCGAATGGCTGATAAGATAAAGAAGAAGAAGACTGTATAATCTCACTGTGTTGGATTTTTAACAATTACAACTAAATTTAATACTTAAAGCTCGTAAATTCAAAGTAGCGCGCAGGCGCGGCGCACACTAATGGCCGGTAGCACTTTCAATGCATAATAATTCAGACATTTATTGGGCTCGTAAAACAGCGCGCGTCCCATGCGCCGGCGCACGATCCATGCGCATGCGCAACGTGCCTCTATTTAGGGCACCTGTCGGCGCCACAAACGTTGTTTTGCATATCGTTTGAGGAAGGGCTATTTGTTACTTGCGATTCAACATAAGATTCGAACATTTCGATTTAATATATATGCATATAAATAATGGAATTAAATCATAAATTCTCGTCTTAAAATCCACTCGCTCGAGTTTTAGTTTGATACTAAAATTTACATTTACATTTACACTTGGAAACAAATCTGAGATCAATTGAAAGCAAGAAAAATTATATGTATTAGCATATCAATTCTTTATTATAATCAAAATTTTAATGCAAACAATATTGATAACGAACCCAAAATTTTTTATCACACACATAAACATATATATAAATGCATAAAGGCTCTAAGGTAATTAGCTACATTTGTAATACTTTAGTATTAATATACACATTTTTTCTAACACTCAAACTCAGAATAAACAAAAAAATATGCGCGGGGTCGAACCCACGACCTTTGGTGTACGACGGCGGTATATTCAAATCATACTACTGTCTTATGATTATATTTTACATAAATAGAAAAGGCAAAAACTATTATCGATTTCACTTTAACTTTCATTTTGTAACATTCTGCGGCCCGACCTAGTCGTCGGTCTGCAAATCGGCGAGCGGACCGCGGCGCGATTGCGATGCAAATGACAGCAATGGTTCCCATGATAACTCGCTCGCACGGACAGACGCACTGACGATACGGTGAGAGTTACGGCCGGCCTGATGCGGTGCTGCTGGGCTTGTGTTTGAAATCTAGCCGCTCTGTTTATCAATTACACTCGTATATTGACCGATCTTTTGATCCTTGCTAATAGTGATAATTATAATAAGCCTAGCAGAGTTAGGTACCAGAACCGACAGATGGCGGTATATCCATACGAGACAGTATAGCTCAAATGCATAGGCTGTAGCTGCCAACAGGCTTGCCCAGCGCGGCAATTTTAGGTCAAATTCTCCCTTTCTTGGGGAGGCCTATGTCCTGTAGTGGACTTCCTATGGCTGGTATGATAAATTGCTGCCTTTGTAGTGTTAGCTAAACTTATTATATATTGACGGGTCCGATGGCGCAGAGGGTAGCCAATGAGATTTCTAATGGGACTTGTTATATGACGTGTTCTCTTCCTTTTTCTTCGCCCCCAATTAAAGAGAGATAGTGATTGGGAGGTCTAGAAATCTGACCAGTTATTGATGGTTTGGCGATGTTTTAATATTATTTACAAACACAGCCTCTTATTCCTGTATATCACATTAACATCCCGTGATGGACATAGACCTCCCAAAATAAGGAGGTTTCTTGCGTGATGGCAATCGCAGACCGTAGCTTCGCAACGGGAATGCTGCTGCCCGGCCCCTTACGCTTCATAACATCAGTTATCTACATACAGAAAACATTTAATTTTGTTCACGTAAATTAGTGAATATGTAGAATTTAAATTTATAAACAAACGCTTTAATATCACTTATATGTATAGATGTTCTCCGAGACGCGATTAAAATAGAATCTTCTTTGTCAGTTTGTGGAGTCCCTTAAAATCGTTTAAATGTTCCGCGCTTGCGCATCTTTGTGTTGCATGATGCGCGCCAGATTAGCGAGCAGAGATAACCGACACGTAATAAATACCAGGAACAACTTTCAACACACACTTTATGTTGAAGTAATATAAAACACGCAACACATACCTAAAATAATACTTATTTTTACGGTGAAACATATTCAGACAGGATATAGAGATGAATAAGAGTTACGTAATTGGATATCGCAAATTCAAGTGCGCCATGGGGACCGACAGAGTAGAGTAGTATCACCACCGGTACCAGGTGTCGTAATAGGCGACTGACGAACCGACAAATGGCGGTATATCCATCCAAAATTGTGCAGCTCAAATGCATAGGGCGGGGATGAGCAGCAGCATCCCGGTCGTGAAAGCTGCGCTCTCACGCTTTCCCAGCGCGGCAATTATCGGCAAATAACCAGGACTTTTAATACTGGTATAATGATGATGATGAAGTCGATAAACAAGTATACAGTCCGCGTCGTCAAGATATTACGTCACATTACCTAGTAATTTCACTTTCTTCTCTCACACTACAAACCGGAAGAGAGCAATACGAACTCTGCTTTTTGTCGGTAGAAATAGGTGAGAGTGAAGTATCAACGCTGAAGATCTTTGTATGATATCTACCTCTAGTAATAAATATTTATCCTGGTTGGGGATCGAAATCACACAATTAAACGTTTACCTGAGTTTTCTTCATATAGATAGCTCTTTAGCAGTCTATTTCAATTTCCAGTCTACTCCTTAATCTATATTCTACTGCCGTGTTAAATCGGTCCACGTTATCTTTTGTTTGCCGATCTCTCCCGAGTATCTCCTTGCTGCGTGTGCGCAGTGGTGCAACCTACCCTACTCCAAATCCATTATCAGATAACTCGGCAATTATTAACAAGAATAACGCTATTGTTCATTGAGTGTGCATTAGTGGTTGCGTAATCTTTATGTACTTGTATCAAGAAGAATAAATTTGGTGTTGTTCTGTAAATAGAGATTTTAATCTATCATCATTTTTACAGCTATATGCAATTTTATTCTAATAACTAAAGAAACGAGATTTTAAGTTTATTCTTCCATTTATTTTTTAAATAATTATATTAAAACGTAACTTTAATGCCTCAGAGGTTTTATGTATTGATAAAAATACTGCATTTTGAATAAATATATAGTTTATTACTATGTTTGCTATTTAAGTGTTGGTAAGTACTTACCTAAAATATTGAAGAGATGATGATGAAAGTTTCTCATCACAAAAAAATGAATGGAATTATAAATAAAAAACTGTATATGAAATAATAATAAATTAATTTATAATAATAACATTAATATTTCCAATAAGGAAGTGATTTTTATGCATATTAATATATAATAAAGACGACCCTGATGACCCAAGTGATCGTAAAAATCATAATGTCTAGTTTAAAATGTTTGGTTTTTGATAGAGGTCAAAGTCGGCTTGAGTTAGTTTTAATCTTAAATGAAACTCTAGAGCGTTCAATCTATTACATTTCATCCAATCGCAAATAACAATACGTATCCTCATCTCTATAAATATTATATGTTATATTCTCGGTGAAAAGATTATACTTAATCGAAGTCAAAATTATATCTTTATTTAAATAGACCGATAATGGGCACTTTCACGTCATCAAAACAACAAATAAATATTTATGAGTATAGATTTGCTGATTACAATTTTACACAAATGACCGATGACCCCGACCAGTGTTATGATGAGAGTTTAGTCTGTTGGCACCAGACGTGTCTTATAACTAGTTTATAGCAGGTTCATTGCGAGAGCCACCAGAAAGGAACCTGCAAGAAAAACTGACGGTGATAAGGGTTCTAATAACACCTAATGGTAGATATTATTGGATTCTATCGCTTTTTTATTGTTGTACTAATCTACATTTTTGTCGAGTGAAACAAAAACTGCAATAAAACAAGTTTCATATATTTAATTAAAGTGCCTTTGAAGCAGGGTCAAACAGGTTAGTTAAATAAATTGTGGTTCATGTTTAAAATTAGACCATTGTGTCACTTGATGACATGAGAAAACAGTAACGACCTTCAATTGTTTGTCGTCAGTCTGACTTATGCGGTAGGGTATGTTATCTTTCTCCGTACCAGGTGTCGTAAGACTAAAGTTAAGGTAAAGGAGCCGACAGATGGCGGTATATCCATCTGAAATAGTAGCTCAAATGCAGCAATCTACGTTTTGCGAATGCAATACCGCAGAGCGAGGCGTGACGATTATTGGCATGTCCTACTGATTTAATGAAATGACGATGACAGTTATAACAGAATAATATTTTAAGACCAGTTAAATAGTTGTGATTCTATTTGTATCTTATTTATCTTAGGGTCGTGGGTACGATCCCCTGGATGGAGATCGATCCCACGACCACGATCCAAGATAAACATTTCTATGATGTTTGTTTTGCGTCTAGGTGTTAAAATGTATTTAAGTATTATTATTGTGATTCCTTTGTTGCATGACGTCCGTAAATAAGTGCTTTTGCCACTGACCTTGAAGTCAGATCAATATATGAGATGCTGAGCAAATATGAACTATAATATGAGTAAATATTGATATCCAAAGATCTACTTAGATATATTGAACAAAGTTTCATCTTCTTTTTATTTTTGCCAATAGACTATTGCACTAGAATTACCTAATTTTACTCTATTTATTAGGGCATAAAGGTTAAAATTCCTTGAAGGCCGCGGTTATTTTGGCACCGCGCAGCCGGCGCCTGCGCCCGCGCACCCGTACATCATCGCTCGTACAATCCGTCACTGGTCCCATTGTTCCATGTGATTCATATGTGGTTACGAAATTAACGATCAGTGACAAAATGCTTCGAGGAAGCTGGCAGCTGGTGACGCAGGTTTTGCGTGTTGGTATTGTTCATTGACTCGTTGAAGTGTTGTACATGTTTTGTATATATACGCTTTTTCAGCGATTTTGCTCGAGTTGTGTCCCGTTTGCTTCCACCGGTTGAGTCGCTAGTCTAGCTAGTCGTATATGAAATGCATGTGTAGATAATAATTTTGACGTCGGTTACAAAAAACGTTGTGAAATCAGGTAGTCGGAAAACATAACGGTTCATAAAAAATAAGTGCTATATATTCCTGTGCGTGGGTAACGGGTATGAAAAATAAGTTAAAGTAACATTAGAAATAATATCTACCATTAAAAAAAATAATAATTCTAATTTATGTCATCTACAAAAAATGAAATCAAAATTGATATATTTCGCCTTCACATTCACCAATGTGGCGCCAACAGTCGTGGAGACTATTCGAATTTGGAACCAAGATCTTTGAAATTTATATTACGGAACGCGTATTGTCTATGGTGTCAATATAATTGTCTGCTTGAGGGGCTTTGACCTGAGTTGACTCTAAGTATTTTTAAACAAAAACAACCAAAGACAAGAGATCATATATTTATTTATTGGTAAACCAGTAATTGTTACACCGTGATAATATGCTTACAAAAGCCGAAACTTATAAGCGAGTGCACAATAAGAAGGTTCACACAGCATGCGTTGTGCGATTAGACGAACCTTTCTTATTTATCTAATTTAAGACGTATTCAGTCTAAGTTTAATTGATGTATTTGGCGTTTTATTTTATAGTAAGGGGAGGAAATTAAATCAATTTTATTGTTATACTTATAGTGAAGTCAACATAATCTCTACGTTTTTAATAAGGTAATTAAAACAATAGAAATGTAACTTTTCAAGTAGATAGTGTATTTAGGTCTGTCTAATCATAATATACGTGCAGTGTTGCGTAGCGTGTTGCCTATGAATTCCGTAGCTGGGAACAATAGCTTTGATGAGGTTCAATATCTTGTCGAGTCGATGACGCCAGCCAGAAACACGCAAATGTTTGTCATACTTATCTATTTTCATCTTTATATTATACTAATTGCTATTGGTATGTTAATAGAAAATTGTGCGAATTAGTATAACCCAAGGTTAATCAGGAAGAGGTGGATAAATACTCAGTCTTTTGATCTGAATCAATTAAAGAAAGCCTATATATAGTTTGAAATGTGTTGAGCTTATTTGTGGTGACAGGCAAACCGTGAGATTATGTAATTGTTGAGAGATTTTAGATATAGGTTTTTTTAACTCTCTATCAATTAAAATTACTTTTAGTTTAATTAAAGTTTATCGTGGTGATGGTTCTTACGAACGGAAAGAAATTAAAAAAGATGCTGATATTGGGAGATTTGGTGAATTTAACAACTTTTCTAATCCATTACGTTAGATATTTCATGCATAGCAAATGGTGAATTACATTTAGGATTATTTAGATATTATTGATATTTTTCTACTAAACATCATAACACGGCTGTGAGGTATCGGTAGAGTAGAATAGTACCTCTCCCTGTACCAGGTGTAGTAAGAGGCGTTTAAGGTATCAGAACCGACAGATATATGTATATCCATACAAAAAAGCCAGCTCAAATGTACAGGGCGGGGATTGGCAGCAGCGTCTCCGTCTTGAAAGTCGTCACGCTTGCCCAGCGTGGCAATTATAGGCAACATACCCCTTTTAATGGGCAGGCCTATGTTCAACAGTGGACTTTTAATGGCTGATATAGTGATGAAAAATTATAATAATCATTTAAATTTTGTATGTGCAGTTTTTTTCTTTATTTTATGAACGAATACACTATATGGTAGTATATTACTAATTAAAAAAAAATCTCTTTGATTTTAAAAAATACGCGATGGTGTCCAGCTGCGTCGTCGTACTGTGTCGTACGGATGTCACGTTCTTCTCAATAGTGCTTAATAGATCGGACCAATTGAACGAATTGAAGTGTCGCCAACCAAATACATTAAGCATGTAAGTAATTTAGTACAATTTAATTCGCGTACTTTGTACTTTCAATCGTGGGTATAGCGTCATAAAGAGAACTTTCTATTATTATTAAACACTAGCTGTGCCCGCAACTCCGTCCGCGTTTTTTCATATTTTTTGCGTAAAGCGTTGAACCTTGAAAGTTCTAATAACATATATTTTTCGCCCGTTCTTGCTACATTTTTATTGATCCTCCGCTTCTACTAATGGATGACGTTATATAACCTAAGTTACTCCTTATTATATCAGCTATCTTCCAGTGAAAGTCCCATCCAACCATTTCAGAGATTAGCCGGAACAGACAGACAGACAAAATTGTAAATAAATATATTTTTGGTATGTGTACATACCGTATATACATTTATATGCATGTTGTAGAAAGCTGTTATTTTAATATTACAAACAGACACACCAATTTTATTTATATGTATATATAGATA
Organism: Heortia vitessoides; assembly: GCA_020976665.1. NCBI lineage: Eukaryota > Metazoa > Arthropoda > Insecta > Lepidoptera > Crambidae > Heortia > Heortia vitessoides. Next base: position 17,419,286 of record JACJUM010003085.1, read on the forward strand.
AGTTCAAGGTTCAACATTTGGCCGTGTGATACCGGCAGAGTAGAATTGTACCTCCCCCTATACCAATTGTCGTTAGAGGAGACCGAGGCATCGGCGCTTGGCACTTGCCCATTGCGCCAATTATGGGCAAATGCCTTCTTTTTTGGGAGGCCTATGGTGCTATATGAGGCTGCAATGGTGATGATGATGATGGGATCACCAACAATAGTTGCACAGTTACTATAAAACTATCATTCTTATAAAATCTTGCCATATGTTAAAATCTTTACAAGCAATCATTGCATAAAATCAGGGTATTTCCAGTGTACTAGACACTGAAAATAAAAGATGCGGCTCCATCGGCCGCTGGTTTTGCACACATTTCCAGGAGTCACAAGAGGCAGAACAGCGCAGTTTAAATGCTACTGGGCGGGCATATGCAATATCATGTCGTAATTTGTTGTGCTCTACAATTGCCACCACGCCTGCACAACGAAGCAACTATTAGGAATAATCCCCCTGTCTTGGGCAGGCTTATGTCCAACAGTGGACTTTAAATGGCTGATATGCTAATGAATTATAATGTTTCATACATACTGCATTAACCGCGTAAATTGTTCCACTCCCCTTTATTAGTAAGATGACTCAAAATTCTCGATTAGTTTCACGAAAACCCCGTCCAACTCGCCACTTGTGTCAACGAATTATGACAAATCATTACTAGCCTTGTTCTCATGGGAATAGAGTGCTTAATAGAGGAGCAGGCGGTGCCTTCGATTCACAACGCATGCTACTCCCGGTATACAGGATTCGGCACAGACGGACTTAGGGCGTGTACACATTTTACAGTTTTTATTTTTATTCATTCGTACTTCTCTTCGGTAATCTTAAGAGGGGGGGGAGAGGAATCCAAAATTTCTCCAAGAAAGGAGGTTTTTTGCCCATAATTGCCACGCTGGGCAAGCGTGTTAATTATGGGCAAAAAACCTCCTGCCCATCAATTGCCCATTTGAGCTGCACTGTTTCGGATGGATATACCACCATCTATCGGTTCTGGTATCTTAGTTGCCACTTACGAAACCTGGTGCAGTGGGAAGTACTATTCTATTCGGCTATAATTACAGACTCTACAATAATTGAAATGAATGTAAATCGATAATAGACTTGGTTGACCTATGCACTCTTTTTTTGGTGACCGTCCTATTGCTGGATTGCTTAGGTATTCATACGGTTTCAGCTTTGAAAGAGGGCAGGCGAGTATTCAGTGACCCCATCTACCTTAAGTGAAATACCTACCCCCTTAATACCCCCTTAAGAGATCTGAATGCGATTCACGGTGATTACTCAAGTATCTTTGGGGTTCTATCTGTGATAAGCTATGGTGACACAGCCGACACCCACCGGTGTACGCTTATTGCCTGTTTTATGCCCCCGCCTTTACAATGGGGGGCGATTTGCCACGGCACACCCTCGTTACGGGCGTCGGGGAATATCTTTATTGCCCTAAAGCTATGATTTTACAGTTGGAGGGGAAACATTGTTGAGTTCGAGTAATGACCTTACCGCCATATGTCGCTAGTTTCAGCACATGACTTTCTTTGACTGAGACGAGGCTGAAATATGTTAGAAAGGTACCTACTTTTATTTGAACCTCATCGTTGTAGCAGCCGCAGAACGTTCACTTCTGGACATAGGTCCCCGAAAAAGGGGGAATTTCGCCCAAATTTGCCGCGCTGGTCAGTCATAGCAATAGTTGCGACGAAAATGCATTTAAGCTATACTGTTTCCGGTGGATAAACCGCCACCTGTCGGCTTCGAAACCTCGGTCGCCTCTTACGATAGCTCGAGTATAGGAGGAGGCAAGTGCTTTAAGCGACTTATCACGAAATCAGGTCGATGCATGAGATTTTATGGGGTATTTTTAATAAAAAAATATCTCTATTTATTATCGCAATATTTTATTCTTAAGGTATAAAGTCAAAACAGGATGACGTCTGTCTGTCTGTCGTGATAGTTACTTTCCGTCAAGTGAATATGGCAAATTTATCAATTAAGAGGTTTCATTGTGACCAGATTCTAATAACTGTCTGTTAGGCTTTAAAAGAGCGATGACATCGAGCGGTGGTCGCGCAAAATAAAAACAAAGCAGGTGACGTTGGTCGGCTGCCAGGTGACTCACCTGCCAGCGGAGCCCTATTTCTGACGTCCGGTGACAAAATGGATCGCCTATATGGGTCACCGATTGCTCATAACTAGTTTTATTTATTTATTTAATATTGGATTACCAACATAAGTAATAGAAAATTAAGAACAATAATAATTGTGTTTTCAAAACATATTAACTATCTGTTCTCACAATTACAGGCAATCTCACAAAAATCGTGCATAATTATAAATATAAAATAAAACGGTTATAATCACTCAGTCAGGATGTAAAATAATTAACGAAATACACAAACATAGAAAAAAAAATCGGCAGTGTTACGGTATGCCATCAAACGATTTTCTCAATGACAAAAACCCGGGAAGAGTATGAAAATTAATGTCAAGTTCAGGCAGAATTTCGGCTAGACTATTATACAGACGGAATATATGGTTAATAGGTGCGTTACTAAACTTCAAAGGCAATTTTTTTGATAAGATAATGTTACGGAATATGAATCGATTGACTTTACACATCTAAAGCTCCATGCCTTTTTTATATGCAACGCGAAATTCACCTCAGTTTTACCCGTGTAGATTCCGTTACCAGCAGAATTCAGGAATGAAATATAGCTTATATTTTTTTATGATAATAAAACTTTTCATGAATAAAATATGGTTTTAAATTAATTAATTAGTTTATGAGTGTATTCGTTACAAACGCACAATAATGTAAATCTTTTCTCAATACATTTAATTTTAAGTATTTCTAGATTTGTTTAATGAAATATACTCATAATATAGCCTGTCTTTATTGATGAAGATGTAGAGCGTTCGAATGATGAAATAATTATTTAAATTGGTCCTGTAGATTTTGATTTTAATGAATATCCACAAGTGGTCATAGGCCCTTCCAAGAAGGGGGAATTCTGCCAAAATTACTGTGCTGAGCGATCGTGTTGGCAATCGCAGCGCGCAGCTTTATGATATAACGCCATCTGTCGGTTCTGTTCCCTTAGTACAGGGAGAGGTACAGTTCTACTCTGCCGGTACCTTATGGCTTGGGTTAAATAGTATAAATATATATAACATAATATAATAAATATATATTAGTATAAATTGAAATTTGAGTTAATTTTTTTGACGTCCAGCGTCCAGAGGACGTCTAAGCAAGAGTTGTGTGATGCAATTAATGACTTGTGTGTGTTTTACTATCTGTGTTTGTGTAACTGATAAGTTGTGTTTAGCTTACGTTGCTTTTTCTGATGTACCACGGACTGACTTGTTTAAATGTTATTAAAATTACTTGATTATTTTTAATTACACTTTGTTGTCTGTTGGGCAAAATATCATTTGATCTGATGTATAGTTCCTGAGATTAACGCGTTTGAAGGAACTCTTCAGTTTTTCTATATTCCTAGATTTAGGACCGGTAGTACTTGAAGCTACTGATATAATAATACGTTCTGAAAAATGACCGCTTATAAAGTACAAAGATTTTTTACAAACTTTTCTAGTATTTTTTTTACCGAGTCGACAAACAAGTATGAAGTCCGCGTGGACCGTAAGTGTTACCGCAGCCTATATATGCAAAGATATCACTAGTGTTTTGCATACATTGCGAATTTAAGCATAATGTCTTAAATATATTACTAGGTAATGTGACAATTGTCACATTACTTAGTAATTTCACTGGTATTTGGGTATTTCACTCTGGTATTTGGCGATAGAAATAGGTGAGGTGAGGTACTAATGCAGACAATCTATGTATGAGGTATATGTAATATTCTCTGTATACACGCCCAATGGCGTATTCAGTAGTGTCTCTACCTTGTTCGCCAAGGGTCGTTGGTTCGATCCGCACCCAAAACAAATATTTATCATACGAACATTCATGTTTGTTATATGTCTAATATATATTTAAGTATTACATTTGTTGTCCGATATCCGTAATACAAGTGCTTAAGAGGTAAATAACCTCGGAGTAAGTTAATATTTGATGTTCTGTGAAATTTACAATAAACTAGCGACTTGCCCGCGAAAAAATGTGTTTTTTTGGAACATTACATTAGAAAAATGTGTGTTTTTCTACTATATTATTAAAAATAAATACTTTATTGGATACCAAACATAAAAATACATGAAATAAAAAACAGTAATTATAAAGTACAATGGGCGACCTTATCAAAGATAGCGATTTCTTCGAGGCAACCTTTGGATGGAAAGAGTGAATGAAACAAAGAAGTACTTAGAGGTGTAAACAAGATATTATGAATGTATTATATATACTACATATAATATCTTTATCTTGTAACATTATTTATTTGAAAGAAAAAACCGGTACAATATCCGATGTGTTGTTTTAAAGATCTAAGCCAAAATAGGAACAAATAGCGGGAAGTGTTTTTGTTTAATACTACGTAGTGATGTGTTAAATATTGCGGTCTATGTATTCGTTTCCTGCGTCAGGTTTCAGCGCCCTGAAAGCGGTCCTTTTCCAGCGAAGGATGTATTAAATTCCACGTAATCGGTAGCAGCGACAGCGCTAAGGTGCGTCCCGAAATAGAGTCGGTCCGCGCCCGAAATACATGCGCCGGCGCAACTTTGTCACTCGCTTTGAACGCGTTTATCGATTGTTAGGGCAATATCTGAGGAATTTCAAATGTACATAAAGAGGATTGTTATTGATATTATTATTTTTTATTTATCGATCGTCTTACAATTGTATGGTATTCGAGAAATAAATAAGAAGAAAGAATATACTTTAAGGATTCTATTATGTTTCTGCAATGTAATATTTTTTTAAAATATTGCAGAAACAAGATTTAGATATCACAATTGGACTCATCAATTTAAGAAAATGTCAATGAAATAATATAAAATACAAATAAATTACGTTTCATAGTGGCAAAGGCTTATATTATGTCTAATCCTTGTTTAGGAACAGCATTGAAATACCGTCTCAATGTAGAATCATCCGTCTACTACTACTCCAAAAAAAAATTCTCAATGCACCATTTGTCTAGTGACATGTGACGACCATAGACTTAATGTCAAGCTTCAATAAACCTTTAAAGCCATCTTCAAAGTCACGGTTGTAAAACAAACGCTGAGTCAGAGCCGTGCGTCCGCCGGGATGTGAACCGGTGCTATTTCTGGGCTGGCCGCGCGCCAACCGCGACGCGGGCTGTGTGCGATTGTGTTTGCTTTGCATTCGATGTGGTAACATTTTACGATCGGTTTGTAAGTCGGTTTGTTGGCATTATGGTAAGGGTATTAGTTTAAAGGTTCACAATGACATATTAAATAGCTAGCTGAGCCAATACATGTTGTTCTCTCTTAAGTATACTTACTTGTTTATCGTAAAATGTTATACATACATCACGCCTGTGTCTCATCGGGGCAGGCAGAGACTATGGATCTCCACTAGTTAATATCTTGGCATATCTCTCTCGCTTTCCTTACTCGCAATAATCCTTTCATACACGCTCGTTTATACTTAGTATTTTTGACCTGGCCCTTCTTTAATACCTCTTCTATCTGGTTAAGATATACTCGCCTAGGTCGGCCTATACCAACTCTTCTATTTACTTCTGTTCTATATATTTGTGTTGTCATTTTACTTTCATTCGTCCTTTCTACGTGTCTAAACCATCTCAACTTTCCTCTCTATTGTTGCCACAACATCATATTTTAAACCACATTGATCTCTTATCAAACTATTGTTTAATCTATGTTTCAAACAATATTACGACTATAAATTGAGATATTAACTATAATATCTCTCATACTGCATTATCATATCAGCCATTGGAAGCCACTGCTGGACAAATACCTACCCGAGAAATGGGGAATTTTGCCCATAATTACTGCGCTGGGCAAGCACGTTGGTAATCGCAGAGCGCAGCTTTTGCGCTAGACGAGCTACACTGTTGAGCTGATGAGCGGATGGATATACAGCCATCTGTCGGCTCTGGCACCTCAGTCACCTCTTACGATACCTGGTATAGAGGGAGGTACTAAAAGCGACAGATGGCGGGAATGGGCAGTATCGATCCCGTCGCGAAACTACGCCCTGCGATTGCCACCACGCTAGTCCAGCGCGGCAATTTTGGGCAAATATCCCCTTTTTTGGGGAGGCCTATGTTCAGGAGGATAAGATATAGATTACAAATAAGCTATAAATTACCAACGTAAGCGCGTTTGACTGATACATGCAGTAACTCACAGCTTCGAGTCAGGTACTTTCTTATATTCTCATATAAGTATAAGTTACTAGAGACGGGGAACGATAAACTTGAAAATATGGTAAAAGTTAAAGAATGTCACAAATAAACAAACTAGAAAACGTTATTTAAATCATAATGGGTCGGTTTGTGGGGCAGTTCCCTCGAACGCGCGATTAACTTGCATTTAAATAAGTTTTTGAGGTAATAAGATGACTTACCAGCTCGTTAGACATGGTAATGTATTATAAATCAATTTCTATGTTAATGGTATAATTTGAGGTTAATTCATAATGAAATGAACCTCTTTTTTACATTTCAACGGGTGATTTACAAATAGGCTAACTGGTGGATTTATTGATTATATATTTATTTATTGGCGGGCCCGATGGCGCAGATGGTAGTGATCCTATCTTGAGTGCCAGAGGTCTTGGGTTCGATTCCCACCCGGAGCAAATATTTATATGATGATGCTTGTGTTTGTTCTGTGTCTGGGTGTTAAATATATGTATTTAAGTAGTATATTTGTTATCTGGTGTCGGTAACACAAGTGCTTTAAGCAACTTACCACAGAGTCAGGTCAAACTGTGAGATGTTCTGGGAATTTGTCATTATTATTATTATATTACACCTTATTAATGTATTCTAGTGTGTGAAAATTAAAATAACTCGTGTTTAATGTTACCTCTGACTAACCAAATGTCTGACTCATCATCTATATCCAATCTCAGCTTGGTTAAAAAATGGACGCACGATGAGGTAAACAGATTTATCGAATACCTTACCATTATTCGGGTTTAATTGAGGTCCAAAAGGACCACACGGGCCGAGTCCCTCCCTTTGTCGGAGGCAAATTGCAACTCATTGAGGTATTGTCGTAATAAAACAACATTTGATGCAGTCGGCTGTACGGGGGACGGTGCGCCTTCGTGTGTTATGTACGGTGGTAGTGAAACGAGTCAGTTTGGCTCGGTCATTCAGTATGACTCAGTCATTCAGTATGACTCGGTCATTCAGTATGACTTGGTCGTTTAGACTTAGTCGGTCATTCGACTGACTCGGTCATTCAGACTGACTCGGTCATTCAGACCGACTTAAGTCAGTCACAATATTTTGTGGCACGAGTTATTTGTAATGATATGATACATCATTTATGTTGCCTTATCTCATAATACATTACAATGCATCATGAGATTTAGCAACATAATTTGTTATCATAAAGATATTTTAGTTGGCACATATTGTAGTGATCCGGTCTTGTGAGCCAAAGGTCGTGGGGTCGAACCCCAACCAGGACAAATATTTATATGATTATATTTATGTTTATTCTATGTCTGGATGTTAAATACATGAATTTAAGTAGTATATTTGTGATTCTTCTGTTTTCTGATGTTCGTAATACAAGTGCTTTAAGCATTTGTGTTAGAATATGAACACATTTCCTGACTAAGTTTACAGTTTAAATAAACGTTAAAATCTAGTTCATTTGACTTCCACATTCATGGGTGCGGCGCCACCATCTATGGAGAATGTATTTCATAGAACGGAATCACCGTTGCAATAAAGTTAGAATATTAACGATGCCTTTAATTTGTTCCAGGATTCTAGTTGGCGCACCAGAAGACGACCCATCGTACACCGAGGGCGTGTCGCGACCCGGTGCGGTATACCGCTGCGAGCCGGGCTACCGCGGCTACGACAGCGCACGGCAGCGACCTCTAGAACTATGCTCGGAGCTCGTATTAGACAAGAGGAGAAGTAAGTCTATTTCATCGAATTTCACTTTTATATTAAAGATAATAAGGTGTTATATCTGGTAAGGTCTACTTTTACTAAGCCTGGAAAGCCTTGCAAATATGGCAGACAATTTTAATAGATTTTACATGTGATCTCACTTTTACCTACTTCTACCGCCAAAAAGCAGTGTTCGCATTGCAGTGTTCCGGTTTCAAGAAGGTGAGGCAGTTAAATAACTGGGTAATGTGACATAATATCTTCAAGTCACAATGTTGGCAATTCGCTAGTAATGTGCTTGAGATTTTACAAGCATCTATAGGCTGTAGTGGCTTACTTACTATACAATACTTACATACTGGTCTAATAAAATCAATATATAAGATTGATTTTCTTAGCGAAAAATTGGAAATAAAGGTTGTATTAAAACGCTGTATTAAAACCAGTAACCAGAACTCTTAATGGGTAAAGGGCTGTTATATTATTATTTATTAAATTAATTATATATTATATAAATTATTGGTTTTATAATAACCATCATCATCATACGATTGGAATGGCTTGGTAGTCCTTTCAAGGAGGGGAGTATTTAGTAGCCTATGATTGCTGAGCTGGGCAAGCGTGTTGGCATTCGCAGAGAGCAGCATTTGCGATGAGGATGCTGTTGCCAATCCCCGCAATGTGCATTTTAGCTACACTGTTTTGGATGGATATACAACTATGTCGGTCTCCGGTACCTTACGGCACCTGTGTCAGGTGGAGGTACTATTCTACTCTACCGGTACCTCACGGCTTGCAATTATACTTAGTAGAAAAAGGAATTTATAGGTCAGAATTTAGTTTATTACAGGTTTTTAAGCTCTATAACTATAGGATTAGATTTAGATTAGATTAGGCATGAAGACAACCCAATTTTTCCAAAGATTCCAAGACCATCATGACGTTAAAGATGAAGGACCCTGGATCAAATTAGCCCCTCAATTCTAAGTTTGTAGCTATACTTGGTTCTGTAGAACTTGAGGAAGTAGCCGCTAACTTTAAAGGCAGCGGCTATATTAATATTTAAATTGTGATGCGTTCAGCCCGACATGCCATAATGTCGACATTTTGCATTGTTCGCCCGCCATTACGTCCTCTTTTACGATTACAATCAAGTCGTATTATTTTTTTTTATGGCAATACTATTGCAGTGTTATATACAACTGAAGCTGCTTCAGCTTACTTTATTAACACAATATCTATACATTACAACACGTTACAACTTCATAATTGTGTAATTGCGATAACCCGCATAATTATGTTAATAATAAATAAATAAATACATACCTATAAAAAAAAATTAAAATGTCTATTTGTAATTCAAGATTGATTTAACAGTGTTTCTCTACTTAATTATAAAAATATATACGGTACTTAAAAAAAAATATCTTTTTGTTTTTCTGCCTGTTCATTCCTGCTAATCTTTGAAATGATTGGACGACGATATAAACAGTAATTCAATGGCAGATGATACTATAAGAATTAATTTAGGCTACTTTCATTTTGTTATCGTCTCAGAAATGGGAACTATGCAAGTAAAATCACAAGGCCCTGTTAGTAGAAAATATAATTACAACCATTTCTGCTTCATAAGGGTATTCAATCAATCTCTCCAGTAGTATTAAGTAAATTGTACTACAAACATTTATTCTAAACACGACGTGTCATGAATTGTTTTTGCAATACCGCGTCGTGGTAAGCTATGAGCAGGATATACCGCTGTGAAACAGACCGCACAGCTGCCTTCTTAGTGAGCAAATAAAAAATGCCTACCTCTATTAAGTTGGATCTACTCGGCCCCGCATCCATACACGGCCAACGCACATTTGTTAGCCGGACGATCAAGGCAGATCTTGGACGGCTCGCAATCCCGCAAATAAATATTGAAGAAAATTGAAATAGTGTGTCCATTTATGAGGGGTATTTATCTCATTAATTCAGTACTTGATCGACGATCCTTAATGCAGCGATGTTGGCCCTTATTTGGTATGTCTTGGATGTCGTATGGCGGCTATTTGGGTCTAACCCGAGTCTTAAATCTTCGTAGCTAAATGGATTCTATGTCCAAACTATTAGTTGGAAAACGAACTGATGGCTTTCTCCTATGTAAAGGTTTATTGTTTTTGAAGCTATTGACTTCCTTAAAGGGCTGTAGAGACTACTGTTGTAGTAAAGTATAAAATAAATATATAAAATAAACATAAATATATAAGATGTAAACCTTTAAAGATTGTTAATCGTAACTTAATCAAAACGCTTTTAAAGCCGTTAAGAGAGTACTTTAATTATGAGTACTAGCTGTGCCCGTGACTTCGTCTGCGTGGAAAAGTTGTTTCGGGTAACATTCTTCTTTATCTTAACTTATATAAACTTTGAATTGCATGTTTATTCATATTGAATCAATGGCCTGAAAAATAAGTTTAAAAATAGGGATACTTCCATACAACTTTTCATCCCCCTTTTCGACCCCTTACAACCCTTATTTCGAATTAAAAACTAGCCTATGTCCTTTTCTCAGGGATACATAACGAGATAGAGATACATAACGGGTATATAGAGATACATAACGGGTAGATGCCGTATTGTCACCTCTAGTCCTAGCTTCTAAGCCTTTATCTGGTTGGAAGGGAGAGAAAGGCAGTATTACTGGGTAATGTCATGAAGCTCATAATTTTAATAGTTTTAGGCGTACCTGTGATGCTTTTAGACTTTGGTGACGGTGACCGCGACGTTGCCATAGCATTCAAAATTTTTGAACAAAGCATCATTGGGTCCGTCAGTTTAGGTAAAAAAAAACATTAATATTAACTACTAATAACATCTGGTCTTCCATATCCTGCAAACCGGCAATAAATCCGTGTAGGCTTGATTTAATAAATTACAACAAACAGCCCACAACATAACACAGATGCTGGGCTAGTTCAGACACGTGTAAATGTTTTGACGTGTGCGCGGGTCGGGCGTAGCGGTGCGCTTGCGCATGCCGCAACAATGCGGGTCTTTTACGAATTTTTATATATTACTAGCAGCACCTTGCGGTTTCACCGTTAAAATGTAGAACTTTCATACTAACTTTGCACCCCCTTTTACAAACTCAAGGGATGATTTTCGTAAAAAAAATGCACATGTTTCATGACTTTCAATGAAAAATTTTTATACTGAATTTCATTCGAGTTACTTCAAAAACAGCAAGGAGCGTAGCTTTCGCGACGGGGAAGCTGCTGCCCATCCCCGCCCTGTACGTTTGAGCTGACTTTATTGCTTCGATATATCTGTCGGTTCTGGTACTTTAGTCGCCTCTTACGATACCTGATACAGGGGGAGGTAGTATTCTACTCTGCCGGTACCTCTCAACTGAAATAAAAATAACACATAAATACATATTCATTTAGGCATCTTAAACATAAGGTAAGTATGGTTGCGTTTGATAAAGTGTACGAAGTGAACCTTCTGTCTCTATTATATTTAGGGTAGGAGACCTCGTTCGCCGCTTCCGTGTAGCTACTGTTTGTCTAGCCTACAGCTATTCATCAGCAATTTACAATGGAAACAGTGGCTTGGTATTAAGATTGTAATGGACACCGGTTTCAGCTGGTTTTATCTGGTGTTAGCCGGTTTGCGCTACTGATTAAAATTTACAAATTTCTGTGGAAATTTATATCATTCAAGATTCTTTATATGTTGCAACGTCTGTTTAAATTGGTAAGTAAACATTGATTTAAATTGGTACAGTAGTTTAGACGTTTATACTGCAGTAACATGGATACACAATATTTATTTATATAAATTAATATATTATACATACCTTTGTTAGTGAAAGTAAGGAAATAAATACTCTCTAATCCACCATCTCCACATACGCGGTGCGCCCGCGCAGAGACTATTAACCGCTCGCCGCAAACGTCACTTAGAATAATGCCGCGCAAAATGATCTAGCATTTTGTTCTCCATGATTTATATTTGAATTAATGATTATAGTACTTGTAGTATTAATGGTGGGTCTAACATCTATAATTTACAATGAATAAATAACTTTAAGATGGATATTAGAGTTGTAATTAATTTTTTTATCGTATTTAAATGGTCTATGGTTAATAACTGAAAAATTTTTTAATTATCATCATACCAGCCATTGGGAGACGCCCATAATTGCCACGCTGGGCAAGCGTTTTAGCAATTGCAGAGCGCAGCTATCGCGACGGGGATACTGCTGCCCATCCCCGCCCTGAGCATTTGAGCTACACTGTTTCGGATGGATATACCGCTATCTGTCGGTTCTGGTATCTTAGTCACCACTTGCGACACCTGGTGCAACGGGAGGTACTATTCTAATATGCCGGTACCTCAAGGCACATTTTTTAATATTCATATTTAATCAATTGTGATGTCAGTTAAAGATAAAAAAATGTATAACATTCTAGCTGTGTCCCGAGGTTTCAACCATGATAACTTATTTTTAAAACTTTAAAGCACTCAACGGAAGTTCTTTGGAAGGAGATGTTCGCGAGAGAAAATGAGATGTTAGCCTGTATTGTTAATAAATAAAATTGATTCATTTATATGTGCAATATAAAAATAAATATTTAAAACGCTTTGAGTAGAATTCATGAATTCATTCATTGAATTTTAATGTTATAAAATCTTAAAATAAAGGCTATAAATAAACTACCTTGTACATAAGTCATAAAACGACTCATGCTTAATTGCAACCTCGTAAGAATCCTTGTACAAAAAGTTATTTAGGCTTCGTAATGAAACAGTTTTTTTGTTCATAACAGACTTACCGAAACTCTGGTGCCACATTTCATACAGCTCGTAAAGTTCCCTAAATTCCGCGTGCGCACTCGTATCCCCAAATAAACGAACAAATCCCACCCGCCACTCCCGTCCCGGATTCCCGTTGCACAATGCATTTAATTTAACGGCGCGGGGTATTTGATGGGCCTTTTAATCGCTTATTTTAGGATTCCGCTCGCCATTCAACTTCGGAATTACTTACAGGCTAAAAATACGGAGTATCTAGCTACTACCCATGATTAGCTATATATAAAAATTACGTGTCACAGTGTTTGTCCAGGATGAACTTCTGGACCGAATAAACTGGACCGATTTTATATATATTTTTTCTTATAGGTATCGACAGAGCACAATAGCGGCTTAGGCATAAGAACCGATAGATGGCGGTATATCCATCTGAGACTGTAGCTTTATACAGGGTGAGGATGTGCAGCAGCATTCCCGTAAAGAAAGCTGCGCTCTACGATTGCCACCACACCTGCCCAGCGTAGTGTTTATGAGAAAAATTCCCCCTTATTTTTTGGGAAGCCTATGTCCAGCAGTGGACTTCCAATGGCTGTTATGATGGTGATGATGAAAGTTGAATCCAACTTCTGAAATAGAATAGCTTGTATATAAATTTGAAGTCGGAATATTTTTTTCATGACAAACAAAGGTATGTTAATTATTTTAATAAAAATACTAAATTGTACTTTAAAGTTTTGCATGGTGCATTAGGTCTTCCTATCTTTTGCGTCAGGTCGTAGAGTTGATCCCCACCCAGGACAAACATTAATGCGCTAGACGAAACGGCGAGCTAAAAATGTGAAATTAAATGAATTGCGTTTTGAAACCGTAAAAAAAGTAATTTTAATAATAATTCACTTTTATTTATTCTTTAAAAGGGATTACAACAATTTCTCACGGCAGCAAAGCCGTTGTTGACCACCAGCTAATGTGAGAAGTCATGCAGTTGGACTCGTTCCGATTTCTTTTTGATTGTTATGAATACTAATTTATTATAATACCTCCTGAGATCGGACCGGCTCCCGGACGGTTATTTGTTATAAATTAAGAATTAATTTGATCTCGATTTAAGAGTATATATGTATATATTATGTGTTTCATCCGAATGTTCCTCTGATCTTTTCCTTGTACATAGTGACTAAGTGTTAGTTATTACATTTGTAAGACCTCTATTTTCTGATAGCTTAAAGCTACTTTTTTATAAGACTAAGTAAACAAGCATAACAATACGATGATAGACAATATCACTGCAATGTATAGACGCTCGTATTATCACAAGGATATCACTAGCGCGTTGCCAACCTTGTGACTTAAAGTTATTACGTAACATTCTGTAATTTCACTGCCTCTCTCACGTTTTAAACCTGAACACAAGAATGCGAACAGCGGACACTGCTATTTGGCGGTAGAAATAGGTGAGAGTGAAGTATCAATGCAAACGACTTATATACGAGGTCGACCTTAGCACTTATCGCCGAACAATGTATAACATATTGTGTGAATTTATTTGCTCTAAGTTTTTAATGACTTATCGTAGATAGTCTTCTTGTTTATTATTAAATTCACATATTTAAAAGTAATGATCAATTTAAATTATTACTTAAAGGTGAAATTAACTTTTAAATGGCGGCTTTAATAGATTTTAATTAAAATAATTTCATTTAGATGCTCATAATGTAACTAAGTCTATACCAGAGTTAATAGGCACAAAACTTGTATCATAAATGGTATAATATTAACCGTCATAAAATGAATATTTAAAGATGTTACAAGGTAATGGTAGGCTAATTACTTCGATGGAATTAACTTAGTAGATGTATATTATTATCATAATACGTTATTTTTGTTGGATATACCGCCATCTGCTGGTCCCGACACCTTTATTCTACCTTGCCGGCACTCCATTGCATATATTAATTTGAAAAAAGGTAATGTTTTTTTAACAATTTTATAATTAGCCCATATTAAGTTGAACCGCATTTTAAAAAATAAGATGGAGCAACTTTTTCTTCTACAAACTAGACTATTTGTAATATGTTGAAAGTATAACAATCTAAACTGAGAAATTGGCACATAGAAGATCGTTTCTTCTTCTACAAAAATCTTTTCTTCTTTTACAAAAGTCGTTTCTTCTTCTACAGAAGTATATAACATAGGTTATTTGATTTATTAGTTTCCGCAGAAATAAATAATCTGTTAGCCTTTTTCAACAACCGATAGGTATATATACCATTACTGATAGAGTTTATCAGGTGACATAAAAATTGACTTCGGAACTGGTAGATATGCAGCAGCCTGCCTGCCCAGGGTGGCAATTATGGGCTAATTGCCCTCATAAATAATGATCAGTAGGTTGATGAGATGATAACGTACACATTTTAGACTGTATTTAAATAAAAAATAACTGTTTTAAATTAAATTAAATTTTTAAATATTTAGTAGCTTTTTTGAATTGGCAACTCGAGACATAGTCTTAATAGTTTATTGGCGGAGTAGAATAGCACCTCCCTCTGTATCAGGTGTCGGAAGAGGCGACTAAGGTACCGGAACCGACAGATGGCGGTATATCCATCTGAAACAGCGCAGCTTAAATTTTACAAGGTGGGGATGGGCAGTAGCATTCTCCTCGCAAAGTTGCGCTCTGCGACTCAAAATATTAAGGCTTTGTGCGTTAAAAACGGAACGTACGTTAACTGAATGAACGTAGTCAATGAATGAACGAATTAGGCCACTTTATCTTAATTCATCAACACTTTCACCTTTTGTTTAATTCCCGTTAAATTGTTTAACGAACTTGAACTTTAGCCCGTTAATGCCCAGCCTCGGGCGGGCGATATCCGCAGCGTAGGTGGGAGATGTCCGCGGGCGTGGGCAGCGTGGGCTTGGGCTGTCGCTCCCGGCGATTAGGCCACTATTGATTTAATCGGAGTTTTTTTGGTTATCTAATAACATGATTGAGCCGGATAGAGGTGAATGAGTGTTGATACGATGTTCGTTCATTGAATGAATGATAGGCTTTTTATTAGTGATTAGTGTATTTTGAAGAGTTGGAATATTTTTGCTATTTGTGATTATATCATTATGTTTTATGTAATCATTAGATCAATTGTATATATATTAGTTTTTCGTGCGCCTTAGGTTAACGGCAGAGTAGAATAGCACCCCCTTCTTTAAACAAATATGATGAATATTTGTGTTTGTTCTGTGTCTGGGTGTTAAGTTTGTATTAAATTATTTGTTTTATCTCGGAGTCAGGTCAATGTATGAGATGTTGTGTGAATTTACAAGAAGGTAAGTAAGGAAGCGGAATCTTTGCTTAGACTTGAGGGCTCAATACCACTTGTGAGTTTAGCATTGTTAACAATTTAATGAACTGAACCCGAGGCAGGGTGAAAGATGGTGATACACTGGGGTGATAAGGAGGCAGTTGTTCGGAAGTCGGCTATAATGGAGCCTGTGAGATGCCGCGCTTGTGTTGATAACGAGATAGAGTTGATTGTATATCGATAGATTTAAAGATATCGGAAATACTTATTTATATTATTTTATTTTCCGGAATTTACTTCTTCGTATTACTCTCGTCAGAAATGAACATAGACATATGTTTTTATAATAATATCAATACCACTCGTTTTGACACCATAACGTTGCCAGGAAGATCATCGCAAGCATAATAAATAGTACCTTTTGACGCTGGAATTGACGTTTGTGTAGCATTAGTTCTCGGAAAGAAACTCTTTACTGAAAAAAAAGGGACAGCCATGAAAAATCCCTAAGATCGTTAGAGAATTTATCACTCAAAATGCCTCTGCATTCCACAAGCTTCTATAGCAAATCCTTTACAGTTCAAGCTGTTCGTTTGTGGAATGCGCTCCCCTTTGAAGTGAGATCTGCTCGTTCTCTTTCTATTTTTAAGAGAATGGTGAAGGAGTATTATCTGTCATTTTGATTTTGCTTTTTGATTCTGTCACTTTCCTAGTTCTGTAACTTTATCTTTTATATGTATTTAAATGTATGTGTATTATATGTATATACGTATGTGTATTATGTATGTATGTACTAAATGTACCTCAAACTTCCATCAGCTTTAACATTATTTCTATCTAAAGGTTGCCTGTAAGAAATTGCATTTAGCGATAACGCCGCCTCTTGTACCTACTATTCCATGTTTTTGTGATGTTCTTGTGTTGTTTTCATTGGTGTACAATAAAGAGTATGTTATTATTATTACTGTGTCTAGTTGTTAATAATAAAAATAATAGAAATTGATATATTATAATAATCTATTAATGTTTTAATTTAAAGTATCTTAAAACAGAAGTGCAAAAGAATATCTGGCTTTTTTCCATAAAATGCTATTTTACGTGTGAGTAGCATTATGTTTGTAAAAATAAACTCAACTCTTGTCCGTAGTAAGGAACCGACAGATGGCGGTATATGCACCCTAAGCGGTGTAGTTTAAATATAACAGGGCAGGTATTGGAAGAATTACCATCGCCAAGCTACGTTCTGCGATAATCACCATATTTGCCCAGCGCGGCAATTATGCTCGTCTCCCCGCTTCCTTGGGTAGCAGCATTAAGTTAAGTAATATGAATTAACTGCCTACAACAGAATAAATGTGTCGACCATTTTGTATTTTATCGATTCATGCTGTTACCTCCCTATTTATTTGCATGCTCAGCTTCTATCGCTGTTATCATTTCTGGTTATCGTCTCCAGGAGAGCCGGGAGCGAAGGCCTGACCCCCTATTCGGTAATCAGCCAATTATTCTGTAACACTGCTATATCACAATACGTTATCAGTACACCGAGCTGGTTAGCTATTGTTTGTGATTAATTGAATACATATTTATTTTATATGTATATATAAATGTTATTTTATATATATGTATGTATATATATTATATACTTTATTGCGTGATTGTTGTGGGTTGTGTGACATACAAAATAATGAATGGATTTAAATGAGGAGTAATTTAACCCACATTTCTGTTATCTGTACTATTCTATAATATTATACATATAAAGAGTTTGTTTGTTTGACTGTTAAAACGGGCTTAGCTCAGGAAAAGCTAATCCGATTTAAAAAAAATCTTTCAGTGTTGGATAGTCCATTTATCGATGAAGGCTACTATACTATTTTGACATGCGGGACGGGACCTCTTACGACACTTGGTTTAGGAGAAGGTACCATTCTATTCTGCCGGTACCACAAAGATTGACAATCTTGCAATCCATGTAACAAATTTACTATTCCATATGTATACAAAGAATTATATTTGTTTCTTAACTGTAAAACTAAATTTTAAGGTCATCAGTTATTGCCCATTGTCCAAGTCACACATATAAAGGCTTGATGTCTATATTGCTTAGATGTGAACTTAATGCTAAATCTAGTCATCAAAATTCCTCCCGGCGACGGCTGTCTGGCTTGTGGTAGGATTTCTAAGAATTAACCGCGTGCTCCTAAGACAAGGTATTTTTGAAATATACGAGATAATGGTATATAGTTGATTCAATGTTAAATATGTATCAAATCGTCAGTGGTAATACAATACCGCGTAAGTAGCTGGTGTAAATAAAGTTCAAAATTGGAAGAAAATCACTGAAATTTGCGCCTTATTCACTAATCTTACATACGCGGTATGGAAGGAACACTGTCAATATCAGACGTACAAAATATATTTTAAATTTTACAATTTTTACAATGACTAAGGTTAATAACCATTATAAACATTTTGAAAGCAACTACAAAATCTTCATCTGCAAAAGAGACATGAATCTCTGCACTTTCCTGTCCTATGCCTGCGCGTGCGCAGCATACTCTCCGAGATTTGTGCGTGCCTGATAGCCATACAGATTGTATTGTACTTTGCTATTGTGGAGCCGAATTAACACTTGAAGCATTCGTATGTGGCTAAACAGCGAAAGTGGTGTGAATTCACTTATTAAATCTGGATTATGAGGACGTTTAGCGAGAGATGTGGGCTAGATTAAGTAGCACGACGTTTTTAAATGTTCGTTGCCGTCTTAAAAGCCATATACATATTTAAGTAAATTCACAAGACATCTCATACACTGACCTGACTCCGAGAAAAGTCGCTTAAAGTGCTTGTTGTAATAGACAACAGAGTTATTACAAATATCATACTTAAATACATATAAATAACACCCAGACACAGAACAAATACAAATATTCGTCATTTGAATATTTGTAGGTCTACCTGATTGATTATTTTTTGCAAATATCGTATATAATTTCATATGCATTATACGAAAAACTGTTTATTTGGAATTACAAACAATCACTTTAATTTTATTTACATAAATTCTTCTTGAGACATCCTGCAGACGAACTCCCGCGCGGAAAAACAGCTCAAGGATACGAATGTCTGTTATGCTTTCACTCCTAAGGAGATATAAAAGAGGTACCTACCTCTTATAAAGGTCGTCTAAATTGTTACCTCACTCTCACCTATTTCTAGCGCCAAATATCAGTGTTC
Organism: Heortia vitessoides; assembly: GCA_020976665.1. Taxonomy (NCBI): domain Eukaryota; kingdom Metazoa; phylum Arthropoda; class Insecta; order Lepidoptera; family Crambidae; genus Heortia; species Heortia vitessoides. The sequence goes on from JACJUM010003085.1 coordinate 17,438,715, forward strand.
GTGTTGCTGAGATCTTGTTTGAAGAGTGAGAGAGGCAATGAAATTCCTGGGTAATGTCACGTTTTTCGGTTCATGAGGATGGCGATACACTAGTGATATCTTTGTGATGACACGAGTGTCTATAGGCTGCGTTAACGTTTATCATCAAGCGGACCGTATTGTTTGCTGATTTCATATTTGTAATGTCGATCCCGGGTAAATAGAGTGCATGTAGAGTAAATCCCGGTCTAGAGGCTAGTGAATAAAAAGTACATACTTGATTGTCCACTTGTAACTTATTAATTCATGTTTGTCAGAAATTCCGTAGTTATAAAATACGTGGGCCCGATATTTGGCGTCGTGGGCGCGGGCCGGGCGTGGGCGCGGTGTGGGTTCTGTGCCCGGTCTCGATTATGTGACAACTGTTGTGATGAGACTGTTTTTGTTGTAGTTGTTGTCGTTGTCGGTCTGACGTCGTCGGCTTTTATTGGAGGTTTTATTGACTCATGCGGCTAGTTTACGTTTTGTGTATTTCACAAATAAAAATGTTGAGATGTGTCATATTGGAGTTCTAAAACACGTTTGATGTGTTTGTCAATATTTCTTTCGTTCCTATTTGAAATTGTGTAAAATTTTATTTGATAGGTAGGGACTAGAAGGTTCCTTATTGAGCATTAGTTGACAACTTCCATAGTTAAGATTCCTATCTACTTTATAATATAACTAGGAAGTTCTAAGTAGTCATATTGTTTGTTTGCGTTGTATAAATGATTGTTATCTTACTTCTTCAAAAGACTTTGTATGCAAAAGTACCAATCTCACGTAGTACTTTAAAAAGGTACAGCTAAAAATCTATAATTTATATATGAAAAAAAAAAATTCTTTAAAAAAATATCAGTATCATCATCATAAACGGCGCAGAACTTTTACTGCTGAACCAAGGCTCCCTAAGAACGAGGGTTTTACCCTTGATTGCCGCGGTGGGCAGGTGTGATGAGCTGAGGTGCTGATTACAGAGCGTAGCTTCGCGACGGGAATGCTGCTGCCCATTCCCACCCTGTAGTATTTGAGCTAAACTATTTCGGGTCACTATATATGACCATCTGTCGGTTCCGGTACCTCAGTTGCCTCTTACGGCACAGAAGGTAACATATAGTCTACGGCATAGCATAAAAAATATTTAAATTATCAATTTAAAAGAAGTTTATCCAAATTTAAACTAGCTATGTTTATAGTACTACCAGACCTATTTTGTCAAACACAACCTACACGATTCGTAATTTAAAAATCAACAATCGAATTTCAAATTTAAACCGCGCATGCGCGGGCGATCGGCGCCATGTTGACATTGCGCGCGCGTTGTTTGCCACCGGCGCGCGCGTGGGCTAGCCCACCGCCTGCTATGTTGGGACGGGCTTCCGCTGGGTTTAACGTTGCATTTTAGCACCTGCCAATGTTAAGTGGTTATTGGTTTGATTAGGGTGAAGAATTGGGCGAGGTGTTAGTTATGTTCGTTTAATTTCCCATTAAAAGACATTAGCGAGTAAAACGTAAGTTTTAAAATGAAAATAGCATGGGTTCACATGAATTCTTTACAGCCTTTTGAAAGTCCACTGCTGGACAATCGGCTTCGCCAAGAACGGAAGATTTTTGCCCATAATTGCCGCGCTGGGCAAGCGTGTTGGCAATACGCGACGGCGATGCTGCTGCCCATTTACGCCCTGTGCATTTGAGCTGCACTGTTCCGGTTGGATACACCGCCATCTGTCAGTTCTGGTACCTTAGTTGTCTCTTACGACACTTAAAGTGATAAAGTGGGAGGTACTCTTCTACTCTACAGGTACCTCTCGGCCCAACTACAAATCAGAATACATTAATGCGAACACTGCTGTAGAAATAGTTGTGAATGAAGTATTAATACAGAAGACCTTGTAGTTAATTTGTATACACCAAATTATAGTTTGTCGATGGTCACTATTTAAATTTTGGAGGGAATTACGTAGCTTGTACCAGGTGTCTTAAGAGGCGACTAATGTACCAGAACCGACAGATGGCGATATATCCATCCAAAACAATGCAGATCAAATTAACTGGGCGGGAATGAGCAACAGCATTCCCGTCGCGAAAGCTGTGCTCTGCGATTGCCAACTCGCTTACTCACCGCGGCAATTATGGGCAACATTTCCCCTTTCTTGGGGAGGCCTATGTCCAGCAGTGGACTTTCAGTGGCTGGTATGATGAGGATTTAAAGAATGAAAGAGACAGTGAAATTATTGCGTAAATGTGACATAGTATCTTCAGTTCACAAGATTGGTGACACGCTAGTGATATCTTTGAGATGCCACGAGAGTCTGTAGGCCGCGGTCACCCATCAAGCGAACTGTATTCTTTGTTTGCTGACTTCATAATATAAAAAAGAAACATTTAGTCTATATTGTACAGTGATTTGAAATCAGTAAGATGTAAGGAAGTATGTGTTCCCGTGCAACCCGAGCTTTGTCGGTGCGATCGAATGTCTACTTCAAAAAAACCCATGAATCACGTCGCGGAGGTACTTGGTTGGCTTGGCGACAGCATCGGGTATTTGGTTTTTAACTTAGTTGACTTAGGGACCGGCGGTTGGGTTTTAAATTGTGTGCCAAAGGCTTCTCTTGATACGTGAATAATATATGCAAAAATGTTAGATCAATTATTGTTAAGGTTTTATGATCCGCCGGCACTGATGAAATGTGACATGTTGATAGCTTCATCCTAGGAAAGAACATATGCTATTTCTATTACTACGAATGTTTCTACGGTATGTAAGATTAATATTTTATATTAAACTTAAAAACTTCAAGATCGATTTAAAAAAATATTGTATTAATTATATCGTCACATCAGCCATTGGAAGTCCATTGCTGGACATAGGTCTCCCCAAAAAGGGAGAATTATGCCCATAATTGCCGCACTGGGCAAGCGTGTTGGCAATCGCAGAGCGCAGTTTTCGCGATGGGGATGCCCATCCCCGCCCTGTGCTATTCAGATACACCGTTTCGGATGTATATACCGCCATAAGTCGGTTCTGGTACCTCAGTCGCCTCTTACGACACATGGTACAGGGGGAGATACTATTCTGCTCTGTCGGTACCTCACGGAGTATCAAGTAACATAAAATATGTTTTATTCCCGTAATTACCCTGCAATGGGGAAGTATGCGGGTGAAACCGCGGGGCGCCGCTAGCAATACATAAACTTACCTAATCTATACAAATATAATAAATACCACAGTAACTCTGTCTGTCTGTGATTCGGCCAATACACGGTGATCTGAAATTGATAGTTATTATTTTTTTTTGATATATCAGGTCGACAATCTAGCAAATTTAAATTTGTATACATTTCACATATCGACGGTCATAAATTCAATTGGCCAAAGAGACATACATACGGGCAAACATTTTTGTATTGATTTATTTCTTACTTTTGTTAATAGTTTCAAGTAAAGTTGTTTACAATTTCAATAATATTTGTTAAAACAGCTTACACATAATTAAGTTGGGCGAGTCGAAAGCAATATATTTGGTTAAACCTGAACGGACCATCGAGACGATTGTAATTGCCCTAGCTTACAAAACTTCATCCACAATGAACTTTTCAATGGAGCCTGTTTTGTTTATTCCGATGTGTTTATTTATTAATTAACTTTAGTCTTATTAGACATAGTTAATAACATATAACTTTTCCATTGGTATGTTCAACCTTTCAGTTACTTTACCGTTTTAAAAAATATAATATTTTATAAAAGTTTTCTTACGAGTAATGTACGCGTACGGCTCACCTTTTGGGTACCAGAACCGACAGATGGCTGTATATCTATCTGAAACAGTGAGCTGCACTCTTCAATAGCCAACACGCCTGCCCAGTGCGGCAATTATGGGCACAATTCCCCCTTTCATGTTGAACATGTTTAGATTTGTGTTCGATCGAAGTCTCTGGTTTATATGAGTTCAAACTTTTGTTGGACTGATATTTTAAATTTATTCTCACAAGTATATATTTGTTTGTATCGAATGATACCATTTACAAATATCGTTGAACTAGGCGATTTTTAAGTAGGGTTAGCCCATTGATATGCATAGAGTCTTACACGCTTCAATGACACGCAACGAAGCTAAAACAGGTTTTATATATTACCAAAAGTCGAGTCAGCTAAACACTCGTTTTGGCAAAACTTGTTTCTAGAGCAACATTTACAAAGAAAAACTACAGTCTGTACCTCTTTAATAGGCGAGACTTGGCCTATAAAATCATTTTATAGAGTTGTATTGGTTGAAGACTTTATGGTCGCTTTATTACCACAAATCGTATCAGTATAGATGGCGCGTTCTATACAATCTCCGTTGGAGTTGGAGCGGTTAGTGATGTGCGTTCTATCTGTTTTTAATAAATTTATGTTTCTATATAACATTACATATTTGATAAGTGCTTATGTCACTTTTATAAATAGATACGTATCAGCTACCTCGTTGTTCTAGAGTCAGGAATTGCCGCAAGGTAACCAAAAAGATGAACAAAATTAAAAAGATACATATTTCAGTCAGATTTATTAAGAAAAGTGTACGCGTAAATATTAAAAATGTAGCTATCTATATTTAGGGCTTAGGTTAACATTTATTGCGACTATTTTTTATTTTATTAATGAGAAATAAAGACAATTATCGATAGGCAACGTTGGTGTTGAGGTAAAGAATTCAATTGTATTTACTTTTTTGCCGTATAAGGAATTTCCTGAGTCTCAGAAACCGACTTGAGATTATCTATGGTATGTGATATGTCTATGGTTAGACAAATGAACATACCATATGTGCATAATCTGTTGATCTGTCACCTGAGTATGTGTTCTCAACATCGCTGCGCAAAAAGGCACAGAGCTCACTTAGTTCTCATTATTAATCCCGACACATATTTCCCTTCCAATCAGCGCAGCCCACGCCGCGGTATAAGTTGATCGCACGATCCGGCATACTGTGTCAAGGCATTGCACTGTTACCACAGCACTCCCACAATATACACTTGAAACTTTCAATGAATTGACGGATACTTTTAATTGTAACATTTCATTTTACTTTAATTTTAAAGAGTTTATTTGAGTTATTAGAACAAATGCAATATTAATGTGACAGTTAATATTTGCGCGCGAAAATGCAAATGCTATGCACAAGCAAGTCAAGTCAAGTCTGTCAAGTCTGTCACTATGTTTTTAGTTATCCTTTGCTCTATTACAATAATATTTTAAAATATAATAAAAAGTAATCAAATTTAAAAAAAGAACACATACGATTCTATTTTCAAATTATGATTTATTCTGGTTTATGTTATTATTTATGCAAAAAAGTTTGATGTGAATAGTTTTTATTTCAAGGATATTTTTGTAATGTATACATTTGATAAATGGCTAACATCAGGCAATCTGTGAATTGTTTCAAGTAACTGAAATACTAAAATTTAGATATTGTCTTTACACTCCAACACACGTACGTTAGTTTAGCCAAAGTTTTGTAGTTTAGCCCAATGAAGCTGGTAATTTTCAGAAAAACACAGACTAGTACAGTCAGCGTCATAATTATATATACATTTTAGTGCCTTGTAGTATTAATGATCTGTTCTTTTACTACGACAAGGTCCTAAAGCGTGGATACACAATTGATGTTGACCGTACCGACCACAATATGCCACATTCAGTCGCCCATTCCGACCACTAGGTGTCGTATTGCACCCACATGTAGGTCACCAGTGCATGATAAATATTGCATTTTAACGTGTCACTTTTGTCACCATGTCGTCATTACGCCAGATTCACGATTACTTGTGGTCAGCTTCTTGTGTCGAAAGATGATTAATATAAATCTGCTAAGTTTTATGTGAAGTTGTTTATCTTCTTGTGGTATTTATTGTCTGATCGTTATGCAAGGTACAGGGTGAGACGACATGAACGATCATTCAAATGCTTATGCAATTTAAATTTAATTTAATTGGAAATAAACTGTCTGTCGACAATGATGTCATATAGATCATGATTTATCATTGTCAGATCATATAGTGAATTGGATACCGTACTGCCACATTTGGAGGTATTTCCACCCGAGAGAGTACATTGTACATGCTTCATCAGAGAGATGAGTCTCGAAGCTATGCTATACGATTTTATATGAATTAGACCTCCTACAAAGGTCGTCTGCATTAGTAACTCACTAGTACTGGGTAATGTGACATAATATTTTAAAATCACAAGGTTTGCAACGCACTAGATATCCTTGTGAGATTGTCGTGAGGTACCGGCAGAGTAGAATAGTACCTCTCCTTGTACCAGGTGTCGTAAAATGCAACTAAGGTAATAGAAGTGACAGAGTGCGGTATATCCTTCCAAGACAATGCAGCTCATGCACAGGGCGAGGACGGGCAGCAGCATCCCCATCGCGAAAGCTGCGCTTGCCAACACGCTTGCCACAGCGCGGTAATTATGTACAAAATTCCCTCTTTCTTGGGGTGGCCCATGTCCAGCAGTGGACTTTCAATGGCTGGTATGATGGTTATAGCTGCGGTAACGCGGATTGTATGCTAGCCTAACGAATAGAAAACGGATGGTGATAACTAATATCAAACTTTTGAGCTCGTAGCTTAGCAGTTCAAAAACACTCAAAAGCTCCTTCGTGCTTTGGAATTCTCGTGAAACGGCATTTGCAGACTTTTAAAACTGACCAAGGTTAGCCGGTGCCTTTTGATAGATGCATTAAAAAAAGCTGACATGAATACAACACATGAATTTATTAAAGTTAATTATGATTAAGTTTTCAAACATGTGCAGCTTCGCTCTCGATGGCCTAGATCGAGTGAACCAATTCGTGCGTCGATTAATGGGCGGTGCAATCGAGTTGTGCTCGCGCTGTGATGGGAGGCGAGTGGGTCGCTGCATTAGAGCGATGCGCATTCAATGGCTCTACGAGATGACGGCCATGATGATGTTTGTATGATTGCTTATGTGTGTGTGTAAACAAAATTTCAATTTAGTGCCAAATTGTAATTTCTTTTGATTTTCGAATTAGTTCGTTTGAATTTAGAATTAGATCGTTCCAATTTAGAAGTATATCAATGCGGTCCGATTTGGAATCGTTTAAAATCTTGTTCTTTGTAATTATTAGTATCTCTAAATACCAAGAAGAAAATTTTTAGTATCACTTGATTTTGACTGTGGGTTGTGTCTGAAAGTCGGTCACGTTAACGCTCTAAATATATAGATATATACCCAACAAATATTCATGTTACCCTTAGCGGGTATATTTGCGGTTAACACCGCTAATTATATTTGTCAAATATAAATAATATATCACTACAAACATTTGTGCGGCAGACATGAAAAGATGGCCACTTTATCGTCGGACTCAAGAAGCATCAAACACGGGTCAATGACCCTACAAGTCAATGTACATTTGTTTACTGTGTTGCGAATGTAGTTTATATTTAGAAGGAGTAGCTAACAAAAACAAAGTGGCATAGAAATTTAATAATAGAACATGTTTTAAATTGGAAGAGAACATTCAAAATGAAATCTGTAATATCAAATGCATTTATTTCCGCATCTGTTTCGAATTAAAACATGGCGGAGGTAATGACAGCAGATTTCCATAGGGTTTTCACAATGATTCGTTAAGAAGGCTTACGAGTACAATTAAATATTATTTTATTTGAAATGGCCAATGATTTATGATTGCAAACTTATTGGTTATTGTAATAATGCTCAGGATTTACTGTTCTAATCACCTGGTCCGTAATTATATCGATGTGTGGATATCAGCATCAGTTATTTACTGGTGGATCGCATTTCGCACCTGTTTTAAATTATACAAATAACTGTCTGGTGATGGCAGTAATTTTATTTTTACCTTTATTTTATAATGATTTATTTAATGTCAGTAATTAATTATAGCAAATGTCAATGTCATGAAGATTCCGAAAAGGGATAGATTCGCGAAAATCTTCCGCGGAGTAAGTAGTCGATTCCAGAGTGATCGCCGCGACAGTGGGTATATAATATATATATATATATATATATATTATAAAGTTCTTTTTTATCTTTTTTATTATAAAGTTAGCAAAGGAACATTCGGTCCGCTTGATGGTAAATGTAAACGCAGCCTATACACGCTAGTGTCATCACAAGGATATCACTGGCGTGTAATTACCTCCAGTTATTGCCAGCACCAGTGCAGCACTGCCTCTCTCACCCTCAAACCGGAACACAGCACTGCGAACGCTGCTGTTTGGCGGTAGAAATAGGTGAGAGTTAGGTACCAATGCAGACGACCTTTGTAAGAGGTTCCTCTATTTCATGTAATTTAATTTAAGATTTTTTAAGTCATCGTATTGACTGACTCTTCTGTGAAATATATTAATGATATTCTGAGCGTTGTGAAGCTTTGTATGCACGATGCGGGTATAAAAAACAAATGAGAGTTTAAAATGCAAATATTCATTTGTTTATGACCATCATACCTGTGACACCGGCCTGGCCTGCGGCTGCCGTTTACGCAATATTTTGGCCCGGCCCGTCAATCAGGGACCAATTGTGGTCCCTCGGACCCGTCCACTTGTCCTAATTGTTGTTACACAAATGTCCCCCTTCATTGATTGATCGATCGATGCGCACAATGATTTTGTTGGTTAAATTGATATGTTTGGATCAATTGGACCAATTGTAATGTTATTATGTTAGAATGTATTTTTTATTTTCTCTGCTACGGGTGTCGTTTACACGTAAATAGAATTAATTAAGTGTTATACAACTTAGTTTGATGGGTCGATTGAATAAATAACGAGTGTAGGACGGTCTATTGACACACTGAGTTAATTTTCTTGTTAAAAAATAGGGGAGCAAACAATTTATTTTAGATAACAGAACTTAAAGATATATATGCAAAGGTATTGTCCTGTCGGTGTTTTGGTTTATTTATTTGTTCGACTGTTAGTCTCATTTTTAGCGTTATTGGCTTTTTGATGAAGTTTGATACATCATAATTTCAGCCTTCAGCCCTCAGCCTCATTGGAAGTCCACTGCTGGACATAAACCTCTCCAAGAAAGGAGGTTTTTTGCCCATAATTGCTGCGCTAGGCAAGTGTGTTGGCAATCGCAGAGCTAAGCTATCGCGACGAGGATGCTGCAGTCCATCCCCGCCCTGTGCATTTGAGATGCACTGTTTCGGATAGATATACCGCCATCTGTCGGTTATAGTACCTTAGTCGCCTCTTACGACACCTGGTACAGTGGGAGGTTCTATTCTATTCTACCGATACCTCGCGGTACCTCTACCGGTAAGTTTGATATTGAAAAGCTTTAATGTTAAGGCAGACTTAGCAGGAAACAAGAAATCTTGCTAATTGACCCATTTTGGAAAAAGACCCTTTCAATTTAGTATTTATAAAAATGGCCAAGTAAATTAGTCAGGTCATGAAAGCTCGCATAATAACTTTCGTTACATAACATATGGTTGGCTACTTTCGCTCTATATGTCACCTTACGTGAGGAGTAAGGGAAATTAACAGATGTATTTTAAGCCATGGGAGTACTCGTGGTATTATTTATGAAGACTGATAGCACATTTGGCGGTCTTCCTAACTTGCGCGCATGAAGTCGTGGGTTCGAACCACCACAAACATTTTTACGATAAATATGACTAGGTATTTTATTTTATTAGACCAGGTCGACAAACAAACATACAGTCCACATGATATTAGGCGTTACTGCAGCCTGTACAAGCTCGTAATATCACTACGATATTACTAGCATGTTGCTAACCTCGCGACATGAAGAACATCATCATACCAGCCATTGAAAGTCCACTGCTGGACATAGGCCTCTTCGATAAAGGAGGGTTTTTGCCCATAATTACCGCGCTGCTGCTGCCCATCCCCGCCTTGTGCATTCGAGCTGCACTTTTTAGGATATACCGCCATCTGTCGGTTCTGGTACCTTAGTCGCCTCTTACGACACCTGGTGCACTATTCTAATCTGCCGATACCTCACGGCAACATATAAAGATATTATGTCACATTTTCCAGGTGAGAGTGAGTTACCAATGCAGACGGCCTTTTGTTTTGTTTGTTCTAGGTCTGAATGTTGTATGTATTTAAGTAGTCTGTAATACAAGTGCTTTAAGCTACTTATCTCGGAGTCACGTCAAATTATGAGATGTTGTAAGAATTAATAGTAACTATCATTCAATAGTTTCTATTTCCCGCGCATTTTATGAAATCATAGACAAATAGTCTGTCCAAATATAAAAGAAATGCGTCAAGTGTGTTCGGACCACTCGAGACCTCTTAACAAGGGGTCCCGTACATTTTATTGACTATCAACGATCCCACCGACGGATACACAACTCAATATTTGACCAGTTATCCGTTCTTGTTTGATGATTAATCGTGTAAACAATTTTTAATAATGGATGACTTCGTAGGAAATGATTCGGTTCTAAATGAACTTATTATTTAAAACAACAAAACTTTTTACAATATTTTTTTTTAATGAATTTATTAATGATTAAAAATTTAATATTTTTTTATTGAATTTATTAATGATTAATTTGATTTCGTGCAAAAACAGTTGCCGCCGACATTTTTTTGAGTTGGATAGTTTGTAATACTGTTAAATTTAGAAACATCAGTCATAGAGTTCTTCGATTGACTTGTATAGATTAGTCTAATGTTACGTGCACATTTCAAACATTGAACATATTAAAATAATATAATGAAACAAAAAGTGTAAGGAGAAATAAATGTATCAGCAAATAACATTATCTATGTACAAAATACTGCTTTTTGTACCAATATGAAACAAGTTTCATGATAAAGTACAAAACAGCTGCGCGCCATTGCGAAAGTGGTTTTAATTAATCTACTCTATTATTATAAAGAGAAAATATTTGTATGTATGTATGTATGTATGTATATATTGAATAAATTCTAAAACTCCACCGATCTCTCTCTCTCTACCAACTAAGAAAAGGTGTTATAAAATAAATCTAGAGATCACTATTAAAATTTAACAATATAAAAATGATTTGTATTGTTGTACGCTTGTAGTAGAAAACGGGTACCGCCAGAGTAGAATAGTACCTCCCCCTGTATAAGGTATCGTTAGATGCGGCTGAGACACCGGAACTGACAGATGGCGGTATAAACATCTGAATCAGTGTAGCTCATATACAACAGGGCGGAGATGGGCCATAGTATTCCCGTCTTGAAGCTAAGCTCTGCGATTACCCCCACGCTTGCCCGGCGCGGCAATTATGGGCAAATTCCCCCGTTTTGCGAAGGTCTATGTCCAGCTGTGGACATTTTATGGCTGCTGTGATGATGACGACGTTGTAGTAAAAACTATTGGACCGATTTCAAAAACTGTTATCTAATAGTTACATTATATCAAGTTTTTTTTTTATTTTACCAATAAATAACATAAGCTATATTATAGCACTAGCAACACCTCGCAGCTTAATCCGCGTTAAGTTGTTGAAATAAACCTAGTGTCATTTATACTATGCTGTTATTTCAATTATATACAGCTTGTAACTTTACACAACAAATGGACGGACGGTTTCTGAGATTAGCGCGTTTAAATAAACAAACTCTTCAGCTTTATAATATTATAGTATACATAATAATAAAACTATTTTAACGGCTTTAAAACGTAGCTTATTAAATTTTTTACATTTTTTAATTAACGTTTCGGTTACCTTGCCGATATTTTCAAGGGATAAGGAATTTCGCAGATGAAACCGCGGAGCGCCGCTAGTTATTGTTTAAGTTGGATTTTCTCCGATTTGCCGGTTATTTACTGTATCAACCGTTACCTCACCTCCCTCAACCTCCCGCCCCTCACAGGGCAGCTGCTCTATTGCCAATAGATGCTTAATTAATCTATGTTATTAATCTGTAATATAAATCAATGCTTTAAGATCGCACCCACTGCGAGTCATACGCCAAGCTTTATTTTTGATAATATCTATCAATATATCCCTACTAATATTATAAATGCGAAAGTAACTCTGTCTGTCTGTCTGTCTGTCTGTCTGTCTGTCTGTCTGTTACGCTTTCCCGGTTAAACCTCTCAACCGATTTTGATGAAATCTGGCATAGACAATCTTTAGACCTTAAGAAAGGACATAGGCTATTTTTGAACTCGAAATAAGGGTTGTAAGGGGTTGCAAGGGGGGATGAAAAGTTGTTTGCATGGATCGCTATTTTTAGAGCTAGAAACTTAAAACTTATTTTTCAGGCCATTGATTCGATATAAATAAACGTGACATTCAAAGTTTATATAATTTGAAGTAAATAGGTATGGTACCCAAAAAACTATTCCACGCGGACGAAGTCGCGGGCACAGCTAGTATATATATATAAAAGATGCTGACTGACTGATTGACATATCAACGCAGAACCTAAACCAAAATAAGAGTTAAAATCTTGAAATTTTGCTGAAGGGTACATTTTATAACGAAGTTGAGAACTAAGAAAAGATTTAAAAAAAATCATACCCTAAAAAGATAAAACAGGCTCGCAAAGTTATTATAAACATTGCTGCTTTTCAGGATATTTGAATAAAATTAAATATAAGGATTCTCCTTTACAGTCAGTCATAAAACATGTGTAAAATATATTATCGAAAATCATACCTTAAAGGGGGTAAAAGGTGGTTCACAGTCAGTATAAAAGTTCTACAACCTAACGTGGCTGAAACAGCGAAGTGCTGCAAGTAATTTTATAAATAACGTCGTGTCCTCCCAGTTTTTTGTATTTGTTCGAATGAAAGTATAAGCATAGTACGCAAATGGTTTACATAGTAAACGACGCATGTCGTGAACGTGGGTTAATGAAGCTTGTGAATGTTGGAGCTTCTCCTAAACTTAACTAAAATTAAATGAGGCGTGTATTTATGTACTTCATATTCAATCTCAAACTGATTTTATTTGTTTTCAAATAGGTTCCTTAAACAGAAAAAAATATTAGGCCTCGTACCTTACCTCGTACCACTTACTTACTCTCCAATTGTCGATTTCCTATTGCACTGACTGACTTAGAGATAAGTAGCTTAACGCATTTGGGTTCCGGGTATCGTACAACGAGCATTACTAATATAATACTTATTTACAACACTTAGAGGTATTGGCAGAGTAGAATAGTACCTCCCACTGCATTAGTTGTCGTAGGACGCGACTATGGTATCGGATATCCACCCGAAATAGTGCAGATCAAATGCACAGGGCGGGAATGGACAGTAAATTGTGTAAATGTTATATTTACAGTTATATTATTAGGTATAAAATTGTTTTTAATTGAAATTTTAATTATATTAAGATGATTTTAATGATATTTAAAGCACTTATTTTACGGATATCAGACCGTTGGCGTGCAAGATAGAATCACTACCAACTAAGTTCTTACTTGGTGTAAATCAAATAAGGCTGAAGCTATAAACCAGTATATAGCTTAGCTTGCACAGGATTGTTTAAAACTCGACTCTTTGTTTCAAATGAACCGTTGGAAGGGCTATTGTTAAATTTGTTAATTATATTTAAGGGACAGCTCCCGCGCGACCGTAATGTAGTTTAATGTTTCTGATTTATTTTGCTTCGGATGCGCCGGATATGTTTCCTTAATGAAGGGTGACGTAATTAATTAGATTTTAGGGGTGCGCGTGTTTGTTGTATGTGGGGTGAGTTATCGTTTCATGAATTATTAATAATGAATTAAAGAATACATAATAAACGTGAAATTTGACTATTATTTAGACTATTTAATTATAAAGAATTATGAACTGACCATTTGATCGAGAGATAAACTGCTGTCTATCCAAGCTACGGTATACTGTAATATTTTCTAACATATACGCTGTATTATAAGATAAGATAATCTTTATAAGATAATCCGTTTATAAGACCGTTTATAAGATAATAATAAGCCGTTAAAAATAAGTTTTATTACATTATATTTTTATTTATTTTAATTCACCAGGTCAACAAACAAGCATACAGTCCGCGTGATAGTAAGCGTTTCTGCAGCCTATAGGCGTTCGTAAGGTTATTACTAACGCGTTGCCATTTATAACTATAAACTAACTGCCTCCCTCACCCTTCAAACCGGAACACAACAATGCAGACGACCTTGTATATATATGTATATATACTTCATCATTATCATCATACCAGCCATTGAAAGTCCGCTGCTGGACATAGGCCTCCCCAAAAAACGGGGAATTTTGCCCATAATTGCCGCGCTGGGCACGCGAGCTGGCAATCGTAGAGCGCAGCTTTCGTGAAGGGGATGCTGCTGCCCATCCTTGCTTCGTGCATTTAATCTGCATTGTTTGGTATGGATATACCGCCACCTGTCGGTTCTAGTACCTTAGTCGCTTTTTACGATACCTGGTACACGGGGAGGTACAATTCTACTCTGCCGGTACCTCACGGCTAATATACCTCAGTATATTAATATTCTATGAACTTTCCATGTAATGTATTTTTTCTTTTGTTAACGAAGTCCATTTGTGTCAGATTCTGACGCAAAATAGTTGAACGAATGTATATTTGAAGCAAATGGCAACGCAGAAGCCAAACTGAGGCAGCATATCTCATATGTAAAACGTAATGGATATCAAACCTCTTTGCGATTGCCACGCCTGTCTACCATGGCAATTATATACAGATATCCCCATAAACAAACTGTATCAGAGGGGATTTCTGTATTATAAATCTGTATTGAAACTCAGCCTCCGTAAACGCGATGCATTGGACAACAATTTGCCGTAAAACACACCTCCGAAGTGTCGGACACGGTAGAGCGCGACGCATTGTATGCGACACGGATTGATTCACAAATGCATGACTGCTTCGAACTGGTGTAAGCGAACTATACAGATCTCTATCAACTAAATTTAAATATACAATATACAACTATATGTAACTATTTGGGTCTACGCACATTCGAATCGTCAATAAAAAACATTAATAGGCCCTAAAAGGAATTAATTCACATCATATTTATAATAGACGACTCTAATAAACCTAGAAGTCATGAGTCACTTTTTTATTAGATCAGTTCGACAGACCGGATCCATACAGATCCATACAGCCCGGGTGATAGTGAGCGTCACTGCAGCCTATAGACGCTCGTAATATCACGATATATCACTAACGCGTTGCCAACCTTGTGGTTTAAGGTTATTATGCCACATTACCTAGTAAATTCACTGCATCTCTTACCCTTCAAACCGGAACACAGCAATGCGAACTCTGCTATTTGGCGGTAGAACCTTTTGAGTGAGGTCTACTTCGTCTCTATTGGTACCTAATAATAATAATTATATACTATTTATTACCTTTATATAAAAACAACACAAGAACATTACAAGAACATGGAGTAGTAAGCATCAAACACAAAGCATTTATTTCGGTCTAAAACTCTTTACCTTAACATAATATCTTCGCGCTAGTGATATCCTTGTGTCTCAAGGCTGTCGTACCGCTCACTACCACTATGAATGTTTGTCGACCACGTCGACCTAGTAGAATCTAATAAAAATAAAAAAGTACTGGCAGCAGATTGGTACTAAAACAAAAGTTTATCCACTAGAAAGGAACCTAAAGAAAAACCGGTGGTGATGAAGGTTCCATCAACACCACCTAGTCGTTAATGAAACCAGCACCTTCGAAATTCTTCGAAATTAATTGCCACAATGGATAGGTGCCACAAGGTTGCGGGCAACAAAATTAGACGAAAATACTTTCAGAGTATGACATGCTCATAACACACACACACAGTTTAAACAAATATTTTATTTAAAAAAACTTCTTTGATTTACGATCAGTTTGTCTTTGACGTTTTATTAAAAGGGCCACTAGATGTCACGACTGACGGTTGTGACATTTTATGGAAAAATGTAATTATAATATGATTCGCATCAATAAAATTTATTTATATATAATAGTAAAAAGATATGAAGTAAAGGCTTTATTTTCACTATTACAGGTATAATACCATTTTGTTGAATATAAGAACTTCATGTAATTGTTTAAATGTAAAGAAAATACATTTTGTAAATAATTCTTTCACTATCACAGAGAAACGCAATTATGTCTTAATTAATTTATCCCAATTATTGGAATAATATTATTATATATATTTCGTTAGTTATCTCCATTTCCGGTACCCTTCTAATTACTGTCGCATGACAGTAAGATTAATAATATTGAAGTTATGGTGCTGGACGCGGATGCGCGCCGCCGGCACCCATCGGCGTCGCTCACTGGACTGGATAATTGTATCGTTTCCTTCTTTCCGGGCCGGTGCACAGGCACAAATTCATTATGTGCGTGGACTTATATAAATATATAGCATTAGCTTACCGTGCGCGACTCTTCGCGGACTTACTGAGCTTTATTTCTAGAGATAGACCTCATACGAAGGCGGTCTGCAATGGTACTTCTATACTTCTGTGGTGTTCGCATTGCTGTGTTCTTTAAAGGTTAAGGTAGGCAGTGAAATTACTAAATTACTGGGTAATGTGACAAAATATCTGTAAGTCACAAGGTTAGTAACGCGCTAGTGATATATTTATGTATTACGAGCGTATATAGGATGTGGAGACGTGGATTGTACGCTTGTTTGTCGACCTATTAAAAAAAAGGTCTAACGCTTTGAAATGGAACTTCTAGTGTCAGAATTAATTGTCAGCGTAAACCCTATTAAATCTCGTGGTACCGGCGGAAAAGAATACTTCCCCCTGTACCAGGTGTCGTAAGAAGTGACTGGGGTACTGGAACCGAAGATGTCGGTATATCCATTCGAAATAGCATAGCTCGAATACGACAGGTAAATAGGTTGCAGCTTGCCCGTCACAAAACTGCGCATTGCGACTGCCCAGCATGGCTATTGTGGGCAAAAATTCCTCTATCTTGGAAAGGCTTATGTTATGACAGTGAACATTCTTCCAAGTGATAATTGGATATTAATAGTACGGGATTTTATTGGCTGTATTTTATTAATTAGTGTTATCTACCTAATGAAGACATTGCAGTCAAAGGTTATATACTTTATGTATATATAAAAAGGTAATAAATCACTTTGGTAAAAGTTATGAAGGCTTTCTCTTACAGATTACAACTGAAATTAACTTCCTCGAATTATTATGGAGATATCTCCCAAAAAAAAACACGTCATTTAATATGGCCTATTAATTGGTACATTGTATGAGCCAAGTAAGGTATCGATACTGATCAGCTAAGTAAACATCACCATGTATAGTTCAAGTGGAAACTTAATTATTAAGACATCAATCTTAGCCCTAAAAACTCGACACCGCCGCATAATCGATTTTCTCGTTAACCATCAATTCCGATGTATCGGATAAGAGCCAATATGGCTGACCAAATATGGCGGACATTAGAGGCAATAACTGTCATGGCGGTCAATTATGGAAGATGGCGACGTTGTCAAAATTTAACGTCTCAATGCAAGCGGCAATCACAAGTCACCATCGTTGGGCCAGGATAATCACAGGTATTCTGTGGCTGCATTTCAATTTTATTACGCTGAACATGAGTTTGAAAGCGTTTTTATGTTTCATTTCATTAGCGATTGGGGTTCATTGGTTCAAATGGATAAAACCTATATATATAAATTCTCACATAATCTCATACATTGACCTGATTCCGTAATTTAACACCCAGACACAGAATAAACATAAATGTTATCATATAAATATTTGTCCTGGTGGAGATCGAATTCACGGCGCGCAAGACAGCATCACATGTGGTTTCTTTTTATATTTTCTTGAAAAAATGTAGTATTCCAAATGATATATGTCAAATACATGAGGTAAAAATTACTGGGTAATGTGACATAATATCTTCAATCAAGGTTGGTAACGCGTTAGTGATATCCTTGTGATATTGTGAGCGTCGATAGGATGTGGTGGTACGGACTATATACTCGTACTTCCTTGTCATTCTGGACTATTAAAAAGAAAAGTGATATAATAATATTACATTACCCAATAATTTAACTGCTTCGGAATCTTTTCAAGCCGGAACACAGCAATGCAAACATTGCTATTTTGCGAGAGCAATAGGTGAGAGAAAGGTACCATTGCAGACGACCTTTATATGAGGTATAAAAGTCATGTGGGTATCCAATTATATAAGCAATTTTAATAAAGTATACGGGCCCATGGCCCGTAACTGCGGGAGCCATCCTCTTGAATACAGATGCTGCGGTGTACCCATTTGACAAATATGGTATCATCGCCGATAAAATCATACTTAAGTGTTTTTGGACGCTTTCGACGGGCAAAACACATAAGAAGGCGGGGCGCCGGCGCTTTTTGATGCGTACGCATTACGTTTTAGGGTTCCTTGTGGAGATCTATATATATATATAGCCGGTACTCGACTCTTAATATAATTTAAGTTAGTTCTAGGATCTGATAATTGTACTTTAGTTTTGGTTCGAAGTTTAGTTGTGGCCCGTCCAGGAGTCGCATTACAATATATCACAAAACAAAAACGACACAAACTCGTGGACTATGTCCACGCCACTCCAATAAAGGGGAATTTTACCCATAATAGACGCACTGGGCAAGCTTGTGGGCAATCGCAGAGCGCTGCTATCGCGACGGGGGAGCTGCTGCCCATTCCCAAGTGTGCATTTGAGTTACGCTGTTTCGGATGGATATACTGACACCTGTCGATTCTGGCACCTTAGTCGCCTTTTACGACACCTGGTACAGAAAAAGGTATAATTCCACTCAGCCGGTACCTCACGGCTATCATGCAACTGTAACTATACGGAATCCTCGATTCATCGACCCACTCTCACTTCCTTCAAATGTAATACCCGTTGTCCAGTTTAATCTTAAATTTTATCGCGGCCTGTTTTTCCGCCCCTGGGGAGTTCAAGATAAATGCGCAGTTTTAATTTTAAAGGTCACAAATGCGCACTTTTTTGAACTTTAGCGGTGTTGCCCCAATATGGCGCCTGGGAAATATCACTGCTTTTAGGCGCGACAGTTAAATGCCACCCAAATGATAGGGCATGAAGATGAGCATATTTTAAGGGGTACGAAGTTGTCGACTCTTAAAAGGTACAACTAATCGATGCTTTATTATACCAGCAATTGGAAGTCCATTGAGGAACATAGGCCTCCCCAAGAAAGGGGTATGTTGCCATAATTGCCGCACTGAGCAATCGTGTTGGCAATTGCACTGCCCATCCCCGCCCTGTACATTTGAGCTGACTTTTTTGCATAGATATACCGCCATCTGTCAGTTCGTCTCTTACGACACCTGGTACAGGGGGAGGTACTATTCTACTCTGCCGGTACCTCACGGCTACCTACCGATTTGCTTTTGATTTATTCACTAAGACGATACGCTCCAGTTAATACCCACGTTTTTTTAAATGTATGTGTAGTGTTGTTTATAAAAGTAATTGAATTTAAAATGTCGTTGATGTCTTTTCCATGATAGAGAACAGAGAAATCACAAATGTAATACTTGAATAAAAATTTAACACCCAGACTCTGAGCAAACACAATGTTTGTCCTCGCAAGAGATCGGACGCATGAACCTTGAGGCACAAGCTAAAAGAGGTACCGGTGGTAAAACATCTCCCTTTGAGCCGACTGAGGTATTACAACTGATAAAGGTATTCAAACCACCATTACGCAATTGCAACAGGGCAGGGATGGGCTCTCTGTAACTACATTCTGCGATAACCACCACACCTACCCAGCGTGGTAATCTTAAGAAAAAATCCTCTAAAGAAACCTCCATGTAGACCAGCATCGGGACTGACATTCAAAATAGTAAAAAACAAAACAAGACATAACAACTAAATAACGCGTCATTAAACATGCCCGAGTGGCAGTGAATTGTTAGAGTAGCCATTTAGTAAAATGCCTAGTAACCGTGTATAGGAAGCCCGCGGCGGCGGCGGCGCCCGCACTCCATTAGAGTCGCCGGTGTAGCGGGAAATAAAAACATAACGTGACAATACGAGGTAGCTAATGAGAGTGACTTGTCGACTATCGCTCACAGAAGTGGAGCTAAAATATCATTTTTTTTTATAATAAATTTCTACAACATTTCATACCGTGTCCTGGCACTGTTACGGACACCAGACAACAGAGGAACAACAAATATACTACTTAAATATATATATATATATATATATATATATATATACACCGAAAAAACACAAATATCATCATATAAATATTTTCCATAGGCGGGAATCGAACCCAAAACCCTTGGCGCTGGATCGCTATCATCTGCGCTATCAGGCCCGTCAAATTCATATGATAAATATAATAAAAGTTGGAGAATATCATGAGCCAGATATTTTCTATTATAATAATATTTTGTTATAATATTTAATAATAGTATATAATATTAAAAAGGAAATATTTGATTGTATGTTTGTAATGATGTACCTCATCAACTACAGGACCGATTAAATTTTTAGAAAACTGCATGTTTAGCGAGTAATATAAAATATATAATGTTGTTTTTTAATTTTAATAACGATACATTTGAAGAAGGCATTGACTGATTCCCATCCAACAAACTATTTTAATATAAGAATCAATCAAGATTAATTGTTTGGAAGACAATACAAGGCTTCCCGTTACTGATATTGTGTTCGAATGTACTCAATCAGTTTAAAAGGGTGACCCCAACGGTCGCGGGCAGACGACGGAGGGGTGGCGGTGTGAGGAGGGGGCCGTCGCGGTGGACACTCGCTCATTACGAACGATAATGTCAACTGTTTGACTTTTCGAACCACTGTGACATATGAGTTGCTACGAATCGAATGGTGTGTGCTATTTTTTTGTCACTGGCGATTTCGATCTGTGACTGTGCTTTTTGTTGGTCCTCTAAAGTGCTCTTGCTTAAATACCGTTGCTCTGTTATGACAGGCATATTTTTTTAAGTCAAACTATGACAGCGGCTTTGGGCGTGATATATTTCTTTGAACTTAAACGTCTGTATGTGTGTTACGCTATCACAGTTTGCCAATGAACCGATTTAAATGAGATTTGGCTTAGAGATTCACTCTTATTTAAGGTTACTTTAGATCCAAAAAAGTTAAGTAATACAAAAGTATGAAGCTAGTACATTGAACTAGCTACTACATTGTCATCTTTGGTCCAGTGGTTTGTTACGGGTTTTTTTTTTACCAAAGTAAGCTTAATTTTGTGACGAAGATGCTGTTACCCATTCAGGTCCTGTTACATTTGAGCTATGCTGTAATGGGTGAATATACCGCCACCTTTTAGACCTGGTAACGCTGTCACCGCTTACGACTCCTGGTACAGATGAAAGTGCTGCCTTCCTTCCTTCCTCTGCCGACTGGTTTATATCTTCTATTTTATTTAAACCTTTGAAGCACTCAACACATCATGATGCCCATCCAAATACAGTCAAAGATAAAAACTGGTCGATACAACCCATCATTACCCGGCCATTCCCAAAGAGTCCAGATCTTTAATAATTAAAAATAACGAGCTTTCACTCAAATATTAATTACTGTGGTAGATTAATAGGGACCGGCTCGCGCTTGACTGCCGCGGTCGTTTATCAAAGAGGTGGGGATGGGTGTCCATTGTTGTGGACGATGGAGTCAGATACATGTTATTTATAGTAATAATAATAAATTTAACCATGAGGTACCGGCAGCGTAGAATCTTACCTTTTTCTGTACCAGGTGTCGTAAGAGGCGACTAAGGTACCAAAACTGACAGATAGAGGTACATCCATCCGTAATAGAATAGCTAAAATGTACAAGGTGGGATGGGCAGCAGCATCCTCGTCGTCGAAGCTGCGAACAGCGGTTATCAACACGCTTACCCAGCGCGGCAATAATCGGAAAATTCCCTATTTCTTGGGGAGACCTACGTTCAGCAGTGTGTGACTTGGTCCGCATGGAATAGTGTTGTTGGGCAGAATATTCTTCTCAAAACGTATATATTTCGCCCGTTCTTGCTACATTTTTGGTTGATACTCCACTTTTCATAAACATAACGCGATGTTATTTAGCTTAAGTTACTACTTATTACATAAGTCAGTGAAAATCCCGTCTAAATCGGTTCATCCGTTCAAGAGATTAGCCAGAACAAACAAACAGACAGATAGACATACATAAATTGTAAAAAAATATATTTTGGTATGTCTTCCGTATATACATTCATACGCATGTTGTAGATAGCGGTTTTTTTTATAACCAGACACTCCAATTTTTATCTATAGATAAAAATTGTCGAATAAAATCTCTATATATTTGTCCTATAAAAGGTATCGCGATCACAGATCAAAGAAGGATCTAGAAAACCAAGAAAACAACATAGGTGCTAGTTAAAAGAATTATTAGCTTAAGAAACCCGCGCAAAGTCGGGGCACATAGTATTATCCGAAAAGCCGTCCCCAACAATGGGCCTGCACAATATCGCGCTCAAAAGCCTCATTCATCAGGTATTTCATTTGGTTGCAAAATTCAATTGAGGCCTCCATGATAAATATTACCAGCATGGACATTAAGATATCGCCATGGGCGATCAGTTATGTATGACGTCAGCATATACAATGTACAAACTGTACTTGTCGGTGTTTCATTGCATTCGTAATTACGCAGACGTGCGAGTGAATAGAATGAGGTGGTTTTCGGTGACCATTTCTGATCGCGAAACTGTGTCCTCAATAAATGATCCTAACCTTTTTTTTGTTGTAAATTTTTTAAAATCTGTTGTAGATAATGCAGAGTAAAATAGTGCCTCCGAGACAGTGTGGCTTAAATACAAAGGGTGGGGATGGGCAGCAGCATCCCCGTTGTGAAAGCTGTGCTCTTCTTTTGCCAACACGCTTGCCCAGTGCGGCTATTATAGGCAAAAATACACCTTTCTTGAACAAGCCTATGTCCAGCACTGGACTTCCAATGGCTGTAATGATGATGATAATGATGATGATGGTTTTATAGTGGATGATATCTTAATTATATTAGGTAGACATTGACTGTCACCATATCTCGTATCACGTCGTCGTCACGTATCTTTTTAGGTTAGCATAATTGGCGTGCATTTTCAGTAGGTCTGAGAATCGGTGACTCTTATTTTTCTTAATAATTACATATAATCCTAAACGTTTGCCGTTCTATCACCAACCCCTATTTTTTATATTGACATTAGTAATTTATTTATTTTATATAATTTATATGGCAGAATAAAATATTCCGGGGTAGTTATTGATTATATATGTTTATTATTAATTCATACATATGCAGTCATATAGATGTACAAAATATGTACAGACAGTATAAATTGAAAAGTTGATGCAATTATAATTAATTTATGAGTCGTCCATCTTCGTGCATTTTAAAGGTCAACGCATTACCAAATTTTATATTTTTGCATGTCTGAATTGATAATGTTTGCAAATTATGTTTTAATTGTATGTACACTCGGATATGGTCAAATGGCGTGACCAATATATGAAAACGAGTTATAAAATATGCATTTATGGTCCTAAAATGAATCACTTTTAAACTCTAACTTAAACTGCTCGTCAACTTTATTGTTTATTTGTTCGCATTTGTTTTATTTTCAAAACTAATATAGTGTCTAGTGTTAATTATTAATTATTTCTTGTTTCTTTTGAAGAACTATTAAGATGATAAAGTAGTAAGTAGTAATAGTAAATAAGCTAGCTAGCATTAGTATATTAGTCTCGCCTTTCTCTACCGTTCGCATTGCTGTGTTCAAATTTGAAATTACTGGGTGATGTGACAAAACATCTTTAAGTTACAACGTTGGCAACGTGCTAGTGATATTCTTGTTTTCGAGCGTCTATAGGCTTTGGTGACGTTTACTGTCAAGCGATATTCTTTATTGTCATCTCAGTCTAATAAAAAAATTGTCATGAATATCTGGGGTACATAGGTTACCATAGATGCTGGCTATACCTATTTTTAATACACGGACAACAGATATTTTTTACCCTGAATCTGGTATTTAATATACGCTTTCAGGTTATTAATTGATCACAATCTTAAAGCATCCATGGTTCAAGACTTGAAATAACCAGCAAAACCGATGGAGATATTGACTCTAGCATTCGTTTACATATATATTTTTTATTTCTTTTTTTTTATAATAATTTCCCACCACATCTCATACATTGACCTAACTCCGTGATAAGTCTCACAAATATACTACTTAATTACATATATTTACACCCAGGCACAGAACACACACAAATATAATCATATAAATATTTGCTCTGGGTGGGAATCGAACCTACGACCTTTGTCGCACATTATAGGATCACTACCATATGCGCCATCGGGCTCGTCTATATAAATAATAAAATCTAAATATGAATTGCCGATGAGGATGCATGAACCACGCACCAGTAAACTAAGCGTAGGGATTTCACTCTTAATGTGTACAACGATCGGACTAAAACCGCATAGCGCAGAGTGCGTATGAGCGGTCCAATTAAAATAAAACAAAAAATTCCCACAACATCTCACACATTGACCTGACTCCGGTGTAAGTCGCTTAAAGCACCAGACCCCAGACAGAGGAGCCACAAATTTACTACTTAAACACATACTTTTAACACCCAGACACAGAACAAACACAAATAACATCATATAAATATTTGCTCTGAGTGGGAATCGAATCCACGACCCCTGGCGCTGAATAGGATCACTACCATCTGCGCCATTGGGCAAAGATATATGTTACTTATATGCCATTTAGAAGCTAACCCAACCGTATGTTTCAGGTAACAACGTGGACACCCACAACCACCAGATCGACCAGAAGACCGGCCAGTGGCTCGGAGCCACTCTCACTAGTACCGGCAGAAATGGACCCATCGTGGTAAGTACCTGATGTCTTCAGATGTATATAAAAGATCGACCTTACCCCCATTTATTATTAAGTGATAAAATACGAGAGAATATTTGTATTTGAAACTGTGTGGATTGCTTTGTATTTTTATAAAGATGAAAATGTTTGAACTGCAAACAAACTTTCTTTATACATCCACTTTCCAGGGATAAGCAATAAAATTACGTATAAAAGAATACCTTCAAATTCGTCAACTATGAGAGCAAACCTGGCTATCCGCATAAATCACTAAGTACTGTAAAAATTTAAGGATTCCGTTGGTATCTCGATGGTCCATCTGTCATGTGTTTCAAAGATCGTGGGTTCGAATACCACTTGAGCTTTCGGACTCTGGTTTATTTTGCTTATAAAAAATTGATCAACATAGATATTTTATCAAAAATTCAAACACATCCTGAATTCATCCTATCTACGCAGATTGTTAGACATACCTGTTTCCTGGCCGTAAAACATGCAGAAAAAGAAAGTCGGCCGACCTCCATTTCCTAGATTCGTCGGCATGCTTCCCCACCTTCCCATAAAGGTTTAGAATCGAGGTCGTGCCATTAATGTGACCTATAAAGCTTACTCCGGCGCACCCTTCCTGCTTCACCCACCGCCGGTTCCATTCTAACAACTCACTCCAAATCTCGTTTAGTAGACACGTTAAGTACTAACATCGACTTTAGTACGTGTTTTATAATAAGTCTTTAAACATTTGAAGTCGGTTAACATTTGTTGTATTTGTACTGAAACCGGTGAAAATAGAATGAGGAATTACGAGCCCGATGGCGCAGTTGGTAGTTGATCTTATGCGCTAAGTGTCGGCTTCGATTCTCACCCAGAGCAAATATTTGTATGATGTTATTTGCTAGTTGTCTATTTTATTAGCCCTTTTTGCATTGAAGATGCTTAATTATATATTGGAAACTATTGTAACTAGAATAAGCTACAACTTGTCTCATGTCTCATTTGGTCATTGATAGTGCATGTCCCCGGAATGAATAGGGTGTTGGTTCGAATCTTATGCATATGAAAAGAACCACTATTTTCTTCTAGTATGTTTGATACAACGCCATCAGGTAACTTATATGTTTTTGATAGTAATATAATAAAGAGGAAATATTAGATTGTCTGTTTGTTTGTTTGGTAAGATTTAACTCAAAACTGATCAACCAATTAAAAATATCAATACATCTTCACCGAGTTACATAAGCCAATTTCATAATCTATACACATCTAAAATTTTTCATTTGTGCCGTGAGGTACCGGCAGAGCAGAATAGTATATCCCCCTGTACCTGGTGTCGTATGAGGCGACTAAGGTACTAGAATCAACAGATGGCGATATATCCATCAGATATAGTGCAGCTTAAATATACAGGGCAGCGATGTGCAGCAGCATCCCCTCGAGAGAGCTGCGCTCTGCGATTGCCGACCCGCTTGCCCAACGCAGCAATTATGGGCATAATTCCCCCGTTCTCGTTGAGGCCTATGTCCAGCAGTGGACTTCTAATGGCTGGAATGATGATGACGAAAAATCTTAAAACCATCCCGATTGTTTTTAAAAAATATTTCACATTATCATTAAATTATAAAAGCTATATATCCCTGTATTTCGATGGTAAGAGAACTTCTCGGATAAACCTGCGGTGCCTTGCTAGTTCTTTCATAATTTCACCTCGTAAAAGAAACAGCATTAAAGCTTTAATGGCCAGGCGTAAAAAAGAATATACACCAAAACTGCTTGTAATAGATTGATCCTCAAACCCCACAATGGGTCCTCGTCACCCCACGGGTCTGGCTGTTGACATTTCCACAATGGGGTCAGCCTGGTGGGGCATTAGGTCACCAGGGCACCTCCACCATCCCGAAGACATCATTACCCCAATTCTCTATATAACCCTGCCGTCGTCTATTTGCGAATGTGATTAGCTATTTAGCAGAAGACGCTATAAACCCTAATGGGTTTATTGTATTTTTTGTTATATTTTTCTTTAGTGATAATTGAGTCAATTAATTAATTTAGCATCAACAGTATTATAAATATTATACTAGCTTTGTTTCGCGGTTTCATCCAAGTATTTCCCTTTACCATATGGGGATACGCTGCGTTGTTTTGGATGGATATACCGCCATCTTTCATTTCCGGTACCTTAATCGCCTGTTACGACCACTGATATAGAGTGAGGTACTATTTTACTCTGCCGGTATCTAATACTTTAGTATAGTCAGAAGCATCTTCGTCGCAAAAGCTGCACTTTGCGATTGCCAACACGCTGGCATAGCGCGGCAATTATGGGCAAAATTCCCCGTTTCTTAGGGAGGTCTTATAGTGAACTCCCGATGGCTGGTATAATGGTGATGATGATAATAAAGTACAGCTTGAGATATTAGCTGATAATGCAAATATATATTTTAGAAAAAGATTTTGTAGTTATTGTTACAAACGTACAAAAATACAGATCCCGTCTACATATTTGCATTTCTATTATTTTTTAGTTGTGTGTAAGTTTTATTTATTGAGAGGAAGGAATTTTCTACAACACTCATCTAAAGTTCTATAAAATGTCGACACAAACAAAAGGATCTCCTACTGTTAAAGTATATAATTAGTTATCATTAGATTTACGGAAATTGTACTACAGAAACTATCGATACTAACACACAGACGGCTGATACGAATCTTCTTTTAAGATAGGACTAATCTAAATAATTAGACACTCCTTAGATTGTTCAAAATCGGTCCAGTAGTAGTAGAAGTATGTGATAAATCGTATCAAACAGAAAATCAAACCTTTCTTCTTTATAATAAGTGTCTAAATAAGGATATCATACCATCCATACATTTACCCAGTAATTTCACTGGCTCAAACCGGAACACAGCAATGCGATATTTGGTAGAAATAGTTGAGAATGAGGTCCAATGCAGACGACCTTTGTAAGAGGTTTACCTCGTGTGATATCAGTGTTTGTTTATCAACTCTAAATGATGCAACCGTAAGTCATTTATTCGCTTAATATACATTTATTTTATATACAATTTATAAAAGAACTACCGCGTTGGGAGGACGGTGGGCCGACGAAATTAATAAGTACTAAATTACAGCCTTTTATACAAATGACACGGGCGAAATATGTTGGAAAAAAATGTCACGCATATTGCCGGTGATTTGTAGCTGTGGCATAATCTGAACATTAAATATGGCGATAAATTTTGAATGCCAGTGAAAATGTCTCCGAATCTCGAATATTTTGTTAGAATAAATTATATTATACCAGAACCGACAGATGGCGGTATAAAATGCCCAGGACAAGGGTGGGTAACCCTGATAGCCCACACGCTTACCCAGCTGCAAATATGTGCAAAATTTCCCCTTTCTTAGGGAGGCCTACGTCCAGCAGTGGACTTCCAATAGCTGATATGATGATAAAGATGATGATTTTTAGAATCGATATATATTATCGTAAAAATAAGTTACTAAAATTTAAATTACAGTATCATTGAAATGACTATATCTAATAAGTATTTAACTTTTGAACATAACACAGTTTGTTGATAATAAACCAACTATCCAACCACATGCTTAGCAATAATATACGATGTTACTGTGATTATTGCCGTAAGGTATCGGTAGAGTAGAATAGTACTTCCCATGGCACCAGGTGTTGTAAGAGGCGACTAAGGTACCAGAACCGACAGATGGCGATCAGATCACAGATCCATCCGAATCAGTGTAGAGGGAATCAATCAAATGCACAGGCCGTTGATGGGCAACAGCATCCCCACGCGAAAGCTGTGCTCAGAGATTGCCAACAGGTTTGCCCAGCACGGCAATTATGGGCAAAATTCTCTCTTTCTTGGAGAGACCTATGTCCAGTAATGAACTTCTAATGGATGGTATGATGTTTATGTGTCCCTAAACTGCTATCCCCTAGTGCAATGACGCAAGTGTGTTCTTTCGCCCATGATCGAGCTCGTCAAAACACACCACAAAACATCACCAGTATGGCTTGGCCATAAATAATCGAGCTTCGATCAACAGTTGCGTCTCATCGCCGAGAAATATGATTCCTCAGTCAACCAACATGGGTTGTGATAATAACTCGAAGTCTTTAAATGGCTAATAGTTTATAGTAATTTCGTTTACGATATGCGATCTCTCGTCATTTTGTGACGCCATCTTGTATTTAGGGTTCTGTAATGATAGTATCGTGTACATTTTGGCATGAGATTAGATGTAAAATGGTTAGTGTTTGGGGTCGGAATGGGGACCACTCACTGCACCGTATAACGTCCTACCACAAAATCCATAAATGATTTGATTATCCTATCGGAGATGTCTTGGGAAGTCACTGTCCAGCAGTAGACGTTGCGAGGCTGCACTGGCACGTAGAGCAGTGTTTCTCGACCTGGCCTAATAAAAATAAACCTCTTCCATCTGTAAACTGACACAGCAATGCGAACCTAACTATTTTGTGTTTGAAATAGGTGAGTGAGGCACCAACGCAGATCACCTTGGTATGAGGCCTACCTCTGGTAAGATGTGTCCAGATGTGACCCTGCGCTTACCGGTACGGGGTTCCATTCGTAACTTTAAAGCTCCATCGGGTATCAGATAAGCCTCTTTAGACCAGACCAGATAGTAATTTGCTATATTATTTTGGAAAAGTAATTTATTTTTAACCAGAATTCTTTATTATTTTGCATTGCTGTTTGTTACAAATACCTCAGATACCCATTACGACTTCCGGTACTACTCTGCCGATGCTTCGTGAAAAAGTATCTACTAATTATTCCTCGATAAAGATGGCCAGTAGAAATGTCCGCTCGCGCTTGTCCGTTTTTTATTAAAATCGCTCGCCGAACGCGTTCCCCGAAGCGACGATCGCCCTCAGAAATGATATTGTTTTTGCTTGCCCCTTAAGGAGTTGGAATTTTTATTTCGGTATGCCGAATTGGTGCAAAAAGCGGTCGGTCCCAGGCTCACCGCAATTTGTTTAGGCATTTTGTACCATTTGCCGAGTATGGGCCAGCATTCGTAATTGTCTATAGGCTGTTATATTATATATATGTTACAGTCATTGTGATTAAACAGCTAATATACAAAATGACTGGTCATTTTATCGTCATCTTATCAGCCGTTGGACGTCCACTGTTGGACATAGACCTCCCCAAAAAAGGAGGAATGTTGTTCATAAGTGCTGCGCTGGGCAAGCGTGTTGGCTATCGTAAAGTGTAGCTTCGCGATGGAGATGCTCCTGCCCATTCCCGCCCTATGAATTTGAGGTACACTGTTACGGATGAATATACCGCCGCCTATCGGTTCCGGTACCTCGGTCGCCTCTTACTGTAGTAAGATGCGACATGGGGAGATACTATTCTACTCTGGTAGTACCTAACTGCAAGTTTGGATAGTATATATATATCCAGATTTATTACTTTGGCTGCAACATATATACATGTTTATGAAGGATGCCAGCGTCGCGTCGGTTGGTATTATCTATTCTTCATCCCTACTAATATTATAAATGCGAAAGTAACTCTGTCTGTCTGTCTGTCTGTCTGTCTGTCTGTCTGTCTGTCTGTTACGCTTTCCCGGTTAAACCTCTCAACCGATTTTGATGAAATCTGGCATAGACAATCTTTAGACCTTAAGAAAGGACATAGGCTATTTTTGAACTCGAAATAAGGGGTTGCAAGGGGGGATGAAAAGTTGTTTGCATGGATCGCTATTTTTAGAGCTAGAAACTTAAAACTTATTTTTCAGGCCATTGAATCGATATAAATAAACGTGACATTCAAAGTTTATATAATTTGAAGTAAATAGGTATGGTACCGAAAAAAAACTATTCCACGCGGACGAAGTCGCGGGCACAGCTAGTTTCTGTATAAATATTTGCGGGCAAGTTTGAGATTCATCTCCTGTCGCCTGCTTTTTACGAGTATAGAAAATAAATTAAATTTATTATAAGCTCATGGTGCTGTGGATAACACACGCGACACTCGAACGTAGAAGTTAAGCAATTTTCGTAAGGATTATTATTTGATGGGTGACCTAAATTTGTGCTGCCTTTGTAGTTCTTTAATACTTCCTATTCAGCTAGTTTCCGAGTGGTGGCGAAACAATATTTTTTTTCATCCTTAATAAGTTCCCTCTGAATTGAGAACATTACAAAAATAATAATATTATGTTAAGTACTTGAATTAATTAATTATTAGATTAATATTATAATTAAGAATATATATATTATAATACAAATTATAATACAAGGGTAATCGTGTAATATTCTATAAGAAAATACCCAGTGAATTAAAAAAAGTAGATATTTTTATTAATAGTATTTTTATAGATTGACACCGATATTTCTAGCGGGTGGCCAATCTTGTCACATGCAGACATTATGTCAAATTACCCGGTAATTTCACTGCCTCGCCGTAAACTGCTGTTTGGCGGTAGAAGTAGGTGAGAGTGAGGTATTGACGCAGACGACCTTTGTATTCGGTCTACCTCATGTTGAAAGTATTATTACTATTAAAAAAATATTTTACTTTCTAGTACAACAATGGAAAACGTATATTGCTTTTTACGGAGCACCCTGTACAGGGATGGCGGAGGTCTAAAAATACGTATTGATTTATAATTGGCATCCATTCCCGGGTCTGCGTTTTTGCTGGAATTACTTTTAACAAATTACTGGTGGCTGCTAAGGACTTATTTAGCTGTTTGTCTTTTATATTTTTCTAGAGATCCTCTGTTCAGGTGTGTTATTAATTTTTTGTGTAGCAATCGAAAGTAATGGAGATAAATGATTTGATTGTATGCTGTTTACAACTATTTATCTTAAATTGTTATAATATTTATATATACACTATTTTATATTTACAAAATAAATTATTTGTTTCTACCTAAAATGGAACAATATGAATACGGTATGTATTTTACCTCACGGCAATACATGCTTTCATTTATATTACGTTTACAATATATTGTAACGTGGATATTCTGTAATATATATAGCTCTTTTTCCTGTAGTCTATTATCGCAATAGAAAGTCTTTGTGCGGGCCAATGAGAAGGTTTCTAGCATTCCCGTATTAGTAGCAGGTGATATTATAATTGCAAATAAATTTCCAACGATGAACTGCGAGATATCCTCGACAGCTCGTCACTCGGCGCGTACGCATCTGTTTAAACATACCATAGGGGTATAAACATTGACAAGCATAGATATGGCGTTGCTGTGAAAGGAAAGGTGGTTGAATTGTCTAGTATTTTTTTTAAATAATTATTGACTCACTGTGTTGTCAATAACAGTGTTCGCATTGCTCTGTTCCGATTTAATGGGTGAGAGGGGTAGCCAAATTACTGGGTAATGTGTAATAAAATCTTCCATTCGCAAGGTTGGCAACGCGGTAGTGATATCCTTGCAATGTTATAAGCGCCTATAGCAGACGCTTACTTGCACGACCTGGTGTAATAAAAAAATGCCTTTATTACATTATGCATTTCCACAAAACAAAAAATACTACATAAACTATAAAAATTTATGCCTATTTATCTATAAATAACATAAATAAATATTATATATACATTATTCATGCCCCAATTTAATGACTACACTTGTTTTATGTAAACCAAATACACCCGGAACCTATAAAAGTAATTTTAGTTTCGTGAATCGAACCAGCTGTGTTTGCGTCTCCACCTGCACTCTTCACCACTTCGCCAACTTGGCCGTTCAACCCACTACACCGTTTTCTTATCTTCAGGAATCCCAAGAACAATTTCCATTAAACCCACGATGCCACATCCAAGCATCCGCGATTTGCGACAATCGGACGGATGAATTGATACAAAATATATTTTTCCAAGTTCCCGTGTATGGTAGTGTTTGTCTATTCTATTGCTAGGTCTATGGCTGCACAGTTTCTCTATATGGTAATACATGGTCTGATTGATGCGTAGATATCTTGAGTCCTCTCTATATATGCCTTTGTACCGTGTACCTCGCACTGTCTACAAATAGCCGATTAATATGGTCCTGGGAATTACTTATTTAACTTAATTTTCACTAGCTACCCGGCCCTGGGTTAACACGAGAAAAATATCTTCGCTTTTTCATCTGTTATAATAATCCATCGAGAAAAGACGTAGTCTTTTATGTAGTGAATTTTGTATGTGTCTAAATGGAGTATGTACAGTATTCGGCTCGTTGTTAAGAAAAGTTGGTTCAATTCTCGACGCAAAGTGTTTTAGAAAACATAAATTTATGTTCTGGGTGGTGATGGTGTCTTAAATACAAGATTTAATATTTTTGTTGCACATGTTAGTATATAGAGATTATTAAAATATGTAATGTTTAAATGTCACATAACATGGCCCTGTCAGGGCATTTCAAATTGAGTGATAGCCCCTTATACTAAACATGTTTTATTATAACAATATGTATTGATATATTTGTTTATAAATACCTATTAATTTACATTTATATACATCATAGATACCATTACATTTATTTATTTAATGCATGGCATTTGTGTCTTATTATTGTTAAAAAAAATTCCAGACTGTTAAAGCACAAATTTTTTAAATGTGTCTTTAGTTTTTTATTAAAATCAGTATACGATGATTCGCTTTTAATATCTGTAGGTAATTTGATGCACAATTTAATAGCTAGGATTTAAAATTTTAATTCTGGAGATGAGTTGGTATATCTAGTCATTGATTCTTTTAAAGTAACTGTAAATCCAATAGTAATATTATTGTTAATAAATATCGAGACAACTTCAATGTTTAAAAATAATATTACAAAGATTATTATTTGATTAAGGATAATGATACTACAGTGTAGGCTCTGCAGCATATTCTTACTCGTAATTCCGTGTTAATTTCTCACGCGTAACAAATTTCCCGCCTGTTTGTCAACGTCTGCCGCGCGCGCCTAATATGGCGTCGTTGACTGCTACTGCATTGCTGCATAGTCGCTACTGAATCCACACGGCAAATGGTCACCATTGTCTTAAAAAAATAATTCTTTAATATTACAAAACATCCAAGACAACCACAATGACGGATCCTAATTTCTCCAATCGAAATAAATAAAACCGGTGAAGGAATTCCACACTTTTCGCAGTCTGTTTCAAACTGTTTCTTTGTGTTATCAATTAAATACTTTCATCAGGATTAATTGCACCCAATTCAGACCCCATCCTGTGGCTAACTCAACAAATTGACCGGTGATTTGTCAGCGGTTCCTGCGTGCGCCCAATATGGCGCTCCGTGACAGCCTGGGCGCTCCTGAGATTGCGCCTTAAACGGGCCACGGCTTCATTGTCTTGCGATTTTTGTATTTCGCGGCGCATTTCCCGCGTGCCAACGCGACTAGCCGTTTTTTCGGGCGACACTGCGACTTACGAGGGGGCAAAAAAGGTATTTGGGTAACTCATTGTTTCGCAAATACCGCGGTGGTCACAATATGTAATGTTGTTTGGTTACGTGCTTTTTAAATACCGCTGTTTTTCAGGCCTCAGTGTTGTTATTAAGGAGTTGCTTACCGTTCGTGGTGCAACAGCTTTGGTACAGGATTATAATTAAGTTGGAATATGTCTTTGGAAGGGATCGCATAGGTCGCATCTTAAGAGCGTTAGGGAAAAAACCATTAATACTCCGGCACTTAAATATCCATTATCGTTTTAAAAGACAATTGTTTGGGATTAGTCACGCACGAATCAGTTTTACGAGAAAAAATAAAACTTCACTGAGCCACTGTTTGAGTTACGTACGTGGTTCCGTGAAAATATCTTTTTGAAAAACAAAGACCTACCAATTCAAGCAAAAACATTTTTATTCGTTTTAGGACTTTTATAGATTATTATCTAATTATATCAAAATGCTTTAAATTTCCTTAATACATTTAATCCATTTTTATTTTGACGGGCCTGATGGCGCTGATAGTAGTGATCCTATCTTATGCGCCAAGGGTCGTGGGTTCGATCCCCACCCAGGACAAATATTTAAATAATGATATTTATGTTTGATCTGTGTCTGGGTGTTAAATATATATATTTAGGTAGTATATTTGTAATTGCAGTTATCTGATGTCCGTAACACAAGTGCTATAAGCGACTTATCACGGATTTATGTATGAGATGTGGTAGATTTATTAATTCAAAAAATGATTTGATATCCTCAAATATATGTGTTACAAGTAAACACAAGGTCCCATTTCTCGTGTTAAAGTACCCTAACCTTTTTTGACCAGAGCCAGTTCGTAAATACCTATTATACATTACGCTCTGTTAGATTCGTCTCGCTATAACCGGCTGTCGGCTGATTCTATGCGATGATTAATTTTCTTTGTTATATTTTATTGCAATCCATTAAGTCGGTGTTTAAAATACTTAGAATAGAGATAAGTGTACCCTAATTGGTTTTATTAATAAAATATAGTAAAAAAAAACGTTTTTAAAATACCTCAAAGTAAAGAGTAAAAATACTCTAGTGTTTTTTGTTTATCATTATTATCATTTTGTAATAAAAATATTTTAAAAGTGTGTAGGTACCTACTTTATTATTTTTTAAACTATATTTTATTTTTCAAGCAAGCGTTCAAGTCCTCACATATCTTATATCTCAGCTTAATGGATTGAGGTATTTCTGAAGTTCATTAAGTTGTGCGCCAAGGGTCATGTGTTCGATCAGGCTCGCCGCTGCCCATCTTCACCCATGTCTGTGCCCAGTCAGCTCAGGTACCTCAGACGCCTCTTATGCCCCCCGGTACAGGGTGAGGTTTTATTCTACTCTGCCGGTACCACACGTCTAGTAAATAACACGCAATAAACAATAAATCTTGTCCATAGATCGTCGCAACTCGTGCGCATACACTTACCGGCTATAATTTTGTTTCCCGTGGAAGCGCTGCATTACAACCGCCTTACAACAAACAGAGATAATAAGCAGGCGTAAGAAATATACATCCGTTGATTTGATAGCGCAAGCAATGAACTTGTAGCGATGCAATACTATTTGCTACGTATGTATTTAACTCACGTTTTTTTTATATTTAAATTAGCTGTTTAGTCTTATTGACAACTAGCTGCGCCCCGTGGTCTCACCCGCGTTTAGGTGTACAGCTTTCATACTCACTTTGCGTACCCCTCTTACCCCCTCAAAGTATAGAATGGAAAGTCAAGAAACACGTGTTTCATGACTTGCCATGAATAACCTTTATACTGAATGCGAATAATTTAAAAAAATCCAAGTTTCATAAAAACTCTGCACCCACGGTTTACCCCTTTAATGGGTAAAATTTTTATAAAACCTTCCTTAGTTCTCTTCTATGTTATAATAGGAACACCTGTGTAACATTTAAAGTTTCTATTTCTTTTATAGTTTAGATCCTGCGTTGATATGTCAGTCAATTAATAAGTCAGTCAGCTTTTCATTATATGTATACAGATTAAGACAAAAACGAAATATCAGACATTAGTGGATTGACAAATACTTAAAAACATAAAACCCAGATACACAATAAGTACAAATGATCGTCATGTAAATACTTGTGCTGGATGGGGGCCGAACTCACGACCTTTGGCGCTCAAGATAGAAACGAATATGTCATTGGAGCCGTCAAGTTGATATATATAATAATAAGTAATAAATAGTCCTGTTATTCTTTTAAATACATAAATCACGCCTGTGTTCCATCAGGTAGGCAGAGATAGATCCCCACTTACTTAGTTTTAGTTTTTTCATACAAGCTCGTTTCTTCTAAATTCTTCTGACCTATCCTTTCTTTAATACCTATTCTTCCTGATTAAGTTATATCCGCCTAGGTCGTCCTATACCAACTCTTCCATTCACTTCCTCTCTATAGATTTGTGCAATCAATCTACTTTCATCTATCATTTCAATATGTTCAAACCATCTCAGCACAAAAAGAAAACTATGAAAATACGACATGTCCGCTAATGTAACGTAACAGCAGTTCTCCGGTTTATGAAAGATGCAGGTTCGAGTCCCGCTTGAAGCCTGAAGCAAGTTGATTCTTTTCTAGGAAATAACATGTCTAAAACATCCTAACGCTCCTTCTTTATTGTTGTCATAACATCATCCTTTACACTGAATCGATCACTTATTACTATTTTTATTTATACTATCAATCAAATAAATAAATTCCGACAACTTCTCATACATTGACCTGACTCTGAAATAAGTCTCTTAAAGCACTTGCGTTAAGGTGTTAAGGTCTTCAAACAACAGAGTAATCACAAATATACTACTTAAATACATTAAATTTAATAATATTTAACACCCAGACACAGAACAAATACAAATATCATCATATAAAAATTCCTCTGGGTGGGAATTGAACCCACGATATATGCTTTTAATTGCTAAATTATCAAAATAGATTATTATTAAGGTGGCGAACGACTGGACGACTCTTATTTGAACCGGCCACGTCTAGCCTTGTTGAGTCACCCATCTGCGGCTATAAATCAGCGATACGCATTCGCAGCTCGTCGCTTAGCGGCGCCGATACACGATAACTTTAGCAATAAATACACTATTGTCCCGGGGTCAAACGGACGGACAGACGGGCGATTTTACTAGATACAGACGTTGCTTCAATATATATATAGAATTATTCAACGACTATTGCTCTCCGCTTTTGGTACAGTCGCCATATTTTTTCTGTCATTGCCAAATTCAAAACACTCCGCAATTTTAAACATTTAGATTTTGTACGCATATGGTTGTGACGATGTTCTTATGAGCTAAAGATCGTGGGTTCGATCTCTACCCAGAACAAACATTAAATATTCTTGCTTGTTCTGTATCTGGGTGTTATTTGTATGTATTTAATTAACTAATCATTTTTAAATTTTTTTTTTGAAAGCTTTCTATCGATAGGTACGATTTTACGCTATGCACGTATCTCACGTGCAAGCACAAAGCTATTTCCAGTACAATCTCTCTTCTATTATGGAGCCTTATTAGTTTAGAAGATGAAGAGATTCGACTTTCGCTACCGATTGTCAAGAATTATAGCGAATGCCTGTGGCGGATCGTCGGAGAAAGGCGAACGAAAGTATATATGATGTAGTGTTATGGGAATGATTTATGGTTGTACAATGCCAGGAATAAACAAAATTTTACAGATTTTTTTCTTTATTTCACTATACAAAAAAGTATGCAGTCCGCGTGATAGTACAGCGTCACCGCAGCCTTTAGACGCTCGTGATATCTCAAGGATGTCACTAGCGCGATGCCAACCTTGTGACTTGAATACATTATGTCACATTACCCAGTAATTTCAATGCCTCTTTCACCCATTAAACCGCAACACTGCCTCTTGCCAGTAAAAATAGGAGAGTAATGTACCAATGCGGACGATATTCTTAAAAGGTGGACCTCATGTAAAAAATGCAGTTTACTGGTGGTGAACTGTTTAAGATATTATAACAGATATACTTGGTTAAAAATAGTACTGTATCACTGTATTATATGGTGATGGTGACTGGAGATCGATAAATACTCGTAGCAAGATTTTGTGAAGTATTGACGGGTTCGATGGTACAGATGGTGGTGATCCTATCTTGTGTGTCAAAGGTCGTGGGTTCGATCTTGTTTGACATTGTATTTGTTCAGTGTTTAAGTGGTATTTATGTGTATTTAAGTATTATATTATGTAGCCGTAAGGTACCGGCAAAGTAGAATAGTACCTCCCCAAATACCAAGTGTCGTAAGAGGCAACTGAGGTACCAGAACCGAAGGGTGGTGGTATATCAATTCGAGACAGTGTAGCTCAAATGTACAGGGTGGGGATAGGCAGCAGCATCATATCGCAAATTCCCCCTTTCTTGGGGAGGCCTATGTCCAGCAGTGGACTTCCAATAGCTGGTATGATGATTTGTAATATCGCTGTTGTCTGACCTGTAACACAAGTGCTTGAGATATCGAGAGAGTTAATTGATTTATTTGTAGAATGAGAAACTACGTGTCTGTTATATATGTAAGTCGGGAATAGAAACTTGTATTTATGAATAACTAGCTGTGCCCGCGACTTCGTCCGCGTGGATTAGTTTTTTTGGGTACCATACCTACCTCTTTACCTTAACTTATATAAACTATGAATGTTATGTTTATTTATATAGAATCAATGGGCTGAAAAATAATTTTCAAGTTTCTAGCTCTAAAAATAGCGATACTCCCACACAAATTTTCATTCCCCCTTTCGACTCCTTACAATCTTTATTTCGAAAAGTAGCCTATGTCCTTTCTCAGGGTCTAAAGATTGTCTGTGCCAAATTTCATCAAAATCGGTTGAGAGGTTTAAACGGGAAAGCGTAACAGACAGGCAGAGTTACTTTCGCATTTATAATATTAGTAGGGATATTTATAAATGATATTAATAACAAATATATTTGGTTAAAAATAGAGCCAAAACCTTGTACTACGCGAGCGACGGATGTGACAATATTTGCGATGCGACGTATGAACTGCTATATCCATTAACAAAACGTAAAGATGACCTGACCCCTATTAGACCTCTTACAAAGGTCGTCTGCATTCGTACCTCACTCTTACTCTTACCTATTTTACCATCGTGTTCACATTGAATCGATCTCAAGACCTTTGCGCCTGAGTCAACTCTCCCGTCTCCAGTAAGGGTCACCAATCGACAAGCTCGTGACAATTAGAATTATTCTCGCAGTTGACTGCTAATATTTTTTTACTTATCAAGTAATTCCATCAGCACGAAAGAAACAGCGATGAAAAATAATGAAGAATTCTGATTAAAAATAAATTCCTTTTCTATAAGAATACTGCAAATTCTTCTTGGGCAGGGCACATAGCGCGCTTATCTGATGGAGCTGTGAAGTTTACGAATGGAGAACCCGTACCGGTAAGCGCAGTATGGATAGATCTTACTAGAAGTAGACCATATACAAAGAGCGTATGCTTTGGTACTTAACTTTCACCCATTTCCGGTTTGAAGGATGTGAAAGGCAGTGAAATTACTGGGTAAATGTGACATAACACTAGTGTGTCACTAGTGATATTCTTGTGATGACACTAGCGTCTATGGGCTGCCGTCTTGTGTACCATCACGCGGACCGCATGCTCGTTTGCCCTCATAACATAT
>JACJUM010003085.1:17479223-17527210 GCA_020976665.1 Heortia vitessoides
ACATTTGCGATGTTGATGGTTGTATTTAATAAGCTTCGTTATGTTCATCTTTTGTTGAAATTAATACCTAGATTTTTCATGAAAACGTAAGCAACACTCGTTCCAATTTTTGATGATTTGCAAGACCTATTACTGAATTGACGCCCATACAGTTAAATGTATCGCTGAGCAATGGCGGTCAACGACACCGATTTGCCTAAATTCAAAAGTGAAAAAATAGTCATAATGATTTAAGGTCTATAATCAAGTAGTATTGAAATAAGGCTTGGCGCACACTACACACTAGCGACACAACCCAGCACAATGAGCATTGTGCGCACGCGCCGGCCGGCGTCGGTCACGCGCGCGCGCTTTATAAATCGTAGCGTATCGAAAAGGGGAGGAGTCTCAGAGCCTCCATTACAAGCGTATTGAAATCTTCGATTCTCGAACTCGGGCTATTGTTGGCTATTTTTAGTGCCTATCTATTTAATAGGTGCCTAAGATTATTTTTTAAATATTGTACTCTTAATGCCTGGTAAATTAAATGTATCTCTTTTAACATCTTTTATTCAAGCTTGTATTTAAATTGGGGTACCATTAGAGTAGAATTGTACCTTTCCCTGCAAAAGTCCTCCCTCGAAAAGTATTTATATTAGTAAAATATATTCAAAAACAAATTTCATGCTTAAAATTTGTTTCTGGTAAAAAAAAAACAACATCTCATACATTAACTTACTACAAGATAATTAGCCTAAAGTGTTATGGACATCCAACAAATATTATACTTAAATACATTACTTAAACACCCGCACATAGAACAAACACAAATATCATTATATAAATATTTATCGTGGGTGAAGATAGAACCCACGACATTTGGCGGACAAGACAGGACTACCATCTGCGTCATCGGCTCAGTCAAAAAAATCAAGTCAAGAATAACGGCGGAAGAATGCCAGTGACGTATATAGTATGAATATATACACTAAAGTGTTCAGTTATGGGGAGTGAGTGTTGCCATAACTGGTTATCAGCTGATAGCCATCGCTTATCCGCGATCGGACATCGGAGTCGCCTGCGCACCCGCATCGGTGCACATCTACAGATTCATGATTGTGAAATCTCTTGATTAACCATCTCTTTGATTAATTAATCCGGATTAATCATTAGGCTTTAGAAACTTGTGATTATTCAAATAAGAAAATGTTAAAGATTGCTAGTTTTTATCGCCGGTGTCGTAAATGGTAGTGACCCTATCTTGTGCGCCAAGGGCCGTGGTTCCAATTCCCATCCAGCGCAAATATTTATATGATGATATTTGTATTTGTTCTGTGTCTGGGTGTTAAATATATATATGTAAGTAGTATATTTGTAATTTTCCTGTTGTCTGGCGTCCGTAACACAAGGGCTTTAAGCGACATACCAGGGAGACCTATTAATGTGTAAAATGTTGTTGGAGTTATTAATTTTAATTAATATTAATTTGTACTTCCCTATTTTCTGGTTAGCTATACAAATACAATGTATAAAATGATAGGTAAGTACTATCGAAATGGCAGATCAAAAGAAAAGGAGAAGAAATTATAAGAAACATCTGATAAGCCAAAAACTAAGCCGATTGCACGATCTAATAATAATATAGAATACTTCCTCTAAAAATACCTGAATTATTCAACACTAACATCGCTTCTCAGTTTTACTCGTGTATAGCTTATGTACTTTTTGTAAATATAAAATACAATCCTAGCTTTCAATTATTGAAAATACTTCAAAAATCGATTCAGTAGTTTCTGAGATTATTCGTTACAAACAAACATACAAATGTTTTCTACCTAACATTGGTATAAAAGTATAGATTACAATCTACATGATTTAAATAAGCATTATATTACGCTACCATACGACGACGTTGTTCCTTTTAGAAATCCAGACCTAGGTCTTAGCCATTCCCGAGGAACACTTAATTCCTAGATTGATAAATGCTGACCCACGCAACCAGTACACGTGACGGCCATACGAATAGTTTCCGCGCGATAGTCATCAGATGGTATCGCGACAATTTAGTGGGGGGCGGCCCTATCGGTGGGTCGCATCGTGCCATTACGCGTGATGTACATGCCGACCCGGTAATGGATGCTGCGTGTGCGCAATTCTCGATTTATGGTCAAATTAGTTTATATGACAACTGTTGGTATTGCAAGATGAGGTAGGTTTTATCTATAATCTATTAGTTTACGTTCCGGATTCGCACGAAATCAGTCATTTCGTTGTCATAGTTGAGGTCTTATAATAATATTAATTAATAATCATCATAATGATCATAGCAGCGGAAAAAGGTCCACTGCTGGACATAGAGCCTCCCCAAAAGAGCGAGAATTTGTCGCGATGGGCAAGCGTGATGGCAATCGCAGAGAGTATCTTCGTATCGGGAATGCAGCTGCCCGTTTCCAGTCTGTTGCATTTGAGCACCACTGCCATCTGTCAGTTCTGATTCCTCAGTCGCCTATTACGACACCTAGTATAGGAGAAGGTACTATTCTACTCCGCCGGTAGCACACGGCCTCATATAACAATAATGCTAATAAATTCACACAACATCTCAGCGTGTAATTAAATATACATTTAACATCCAACCATAGAACAAACACAATTTATTATCTTATTATCTTTGTCGTGCGTAGGGATCGAACCCATGACTCTTTGCGCACACGATGGGGGCACCACTGAATGCTCAATCAGGCTCGTCAAACAGTCACATGGATTTTAAATTTTGGATCTTAAGAAAAGAAGATCTTCCGCAGTGTCAGGTGGTCAGCACACTAATGAATATTAAGACGTAACGATGTTACAATATCAAAGTTTTGTAAACGTAATGTAGAATTGTATCGCTTTGAGTGTTTCACTATGACGTCACACATCCTTCAAGTAGCTACTAACGCCATCTATTTAACCTCATAGTCACTACACGAATCGTTAATCCAAGAGAATCTCACTACAGCCAAATAAGGGTTAACTTTTTTAATTATAAACGGTACCACCATACAGTGTGTTACAGTTAGATCCGAAAAACGGGCACACAGCCAGTTTCCCTTTTACAGCGGTTCCCAGTAACCCTCAGTTGCGGTAACGGACCCGTCCGCGTACAATTAGAGGTGGGGAAAAAGTCGAAGCACGGCACCGCACGCATTTATGGTCCTGAATGAGCGGGATTACTCTTAACCTATTTTCTAGCGGTTCCGTAATTAGGCTCGTATAAAAACTTGGCTTTCCAATTTTGTCTTTGGAGACTTAACGTTATATCTAGTCGCGCCGTTACTTCCCCAGGATTAAAGGTACCCGAATTTCATAAGAGTCAGCTGTATTGGTATCAAACGGTATCAAATAAACATGAAGTAGGTCATACAATGGACGTCTACATTGGTACCTCACTCAACTATTTCTACCGCCAAATATGCACGCCAGCGTGCACAGCAATGCATGTTTCGGTTTGAAAAGTGAAAGAGGGAGTGAAAATACTGGGTATATGACATAATATCTTCAAGTCACAAGGTTGACAACGCGATAGCGTCTATAGGCTGCGGGGATGGTGACTAAATTGCAGACTGTATGCATGTCTGTCGACTTGGTCTATTAAAAAAAGGCAAACCTTCATATAAATAGATGCGCTCTGCGATTGCCTACACGCTTGACTAGCGCGGCAAATATGGGCTAATTTTCTCCGTCCTTGGGGAGATCAATGTCCAGCAGTGAACTTTTAATAGTTAATATGATGATGATATGTCCCGATATCATCATCTCTGCCTCTCTTCCTTTACAAAACCACCTTTGCGAGCTGCTTTTTAGCGGTAGAAATAGGTGAAGGTACCCATGCAGAAGCCAAAATCAGAAAATCTGATGATACAATAACTGATACTGATACAACTGATACAACTGATACAATATATTCTATTTGATAGCAAATTAGATCGAACATTTTTTCTCAAAGAAAATATTGCCAGTTGCAGAGTTGTATTCGTGTAAAATACACAGCCGTGTATGTGTGCGACACACACATACACATCTGTTTAAGTTATTGCTAATAAGTACTAATAACGTATCTACTATTTCGTCTTAAGGTCTAGATTTATAACGCGACTTTGTCGAAAGTTAAAGTCGCCTGAATGACTTCTTATTATAAGCTTATAAAACAAATATAAGACGGCTTATTTTAAATGTACCGTAGTAAATTCAATATGAATTCATGCAAAAGGCTGTCATTTTATTAATTTACATAGATTTCGTCCATCCAAACATGGGATTATAATCGATAATCGAATTTGAAATACGACATCATTAAAGACGAAACATGTACGTATCCTCAACCGTAATTCAAATCTCAATTGATATTGATCGGACAATGTATAAAACCAATTTC
This sequence comes from Heortia vitessoides, assembly GCA_020976665.1. Taxonomy (NCBI): domain Eukaryota; kingdom Metazoa; phylum Arthropoda; class Insecta; order Lepidoptera; family Crambidae; genus Heortia; species Heortia vitessoides. The sequence goes on from JACJUM010003085.1 coordinate 17,483,620, forward strand.
CGAAACAGGGCCGAAACCCTTGCCTTTTCCACATGACAAATAACTGGGCAGGGAAAAAGTTGAGTCTCCCAATACGCTTGTCAAATTACGAGGCATTAAGGGAGCCTCGTAAATGTGGTGACGCGAAAAAAGCGCGGCCATTGCGGGGTGACAGCTCGCCGGTTATTATGCTCGGCACGGCAGCGCATGCGCACGAGCGCTGGTGTAACGGTGATCTTGGATGTCAGTACTTGCTCAATTCGGTTTTTTTGTTGTTTGTTTTTCGACTAATTTCACCGTTTAAAGAGATTTATATTAACAATAATATTCATACTACATCTTATATATTGACCTGACTTCGAGGTAAGTAGCTTAAAGCACTTATGTTTTTGACATTAGACGACAGAGGAATCACAAATTACTGTATATTTTCACAAATTCTTTTTTAATACTTAAATAAATATTTTTTATACCAAGGAACAGAACAAATACAAATACCATCATATAATTAACCTGGGCGTAGATCGAACCCACGACCCTTGGCGCTTAAGATAGTATCACTACCGTCTACGCCAAATGTTCTACTGACAAATAAGCTTATTTTTAAATACTTAAAATTTTTTGTTCAGGATATATTTTCTAACCTAAAGTTTACTATTTACAGTAAAACTATTTTTGAACTTATAATTTTTTTGTTTCGGTTACATTACGGCAACTATTTTCGAGAGACACACGCAGTTGACATAGTGTTATTACTTTCCAATTAATACATAGTGAAAACCATAAGAAAATTAATTCAATATTGTTTTTTATATTACTGAGTTCATAAACAATCTACAGGCAGCGGTGACAGCAAATGTCACCGCTGCCTGTAGACACGCATATTATCACGAATGCGTTGCCAACCTTTTAACTTAAAGATATCGCGTCACGTTAAACGGTAATTTTACTAACACAGCTATTTGGCGGTAGAAATAGGTAAGAGTGAGGTACCGGCAGAGTAGAATAATACCCCCCCCCCCCTGTACCGGGACTGGTAAGAGGTGATTAAGGTACCAGAACCAACAATTGGCGGTATATCCATCCGAAACATTGAAATCCAAAAGTACAGGGCTGAGATGGATAACAGCTGGACCAGCTGTGGACTTCCAATGGCTGATATAATGATGATGTATGATAAGGTACAAATGCAGACGTTCTTTGTATGACCTCTATATTTGAAGTTTATCGATATCAGCAATGCCTTGGTTTCTAACAGAATGATACAAAAGTATAATCAACGGAGTCCTTCAAAAAAGAGTGAAGAAGATTTTGCAGCACCGGAAATACATGATATTGTGAAAGTCTATAGGCTGGACCTCGAGCAGGCGTACTTACTTGCCACATTTGTAGTATAAAAAAGCATATTATAATAAATCTAAAGGCTATTATTTAACTTCAACATTGTTTGTTCTATGTTTGGGACCTTTTCAGCAACAGATTTCAAGAGTAATAAGACAAATAGTAGAAGTGAAATAAGCGCGTTTTAAAGTCCTATTGCAAGTAATATCTTGTATACCACGGCCTGCCCATAAACACCACGAGGTGCCTACAAAACACCGGTCTGTGACATTTTTCCACCCGCCTTAAACAGACTCGTAGATTCACAAAATTAACCGCACCCGGATCTCAACGCCGCCTTTTTATGTCTCCGACACTCGGCCGTTCCAAGAAATAGCTGTGGTCCACGTTAGTCCACATTGATAGATATAACTGTTAATGCTATTTGCAGACTGTGACAAAACATGCAAAGGTTGAATGGCTTTGGGCAGCACTATAATGACTGGTCGAGTAGACAAGTGACAAGAGACAAAACCTATATGTGTCCAGTGGCGCAGATGGTAAATGGTAGATACAAATAATATATAGATAAAGGTTCCATCGATACTAAATAGTTAAGTGTTAATGGAACCCCTACCGGCGTCGGCGCTAACAAGCCGTTGTCTTAAACTAGGTTTTACCTTGTATCAGTCCTACATGGGTCCTCAAGGGGTCGACAATAATACAGTCCGCGTGATAGTAAGCGTCACTGCAGCCTATAGACACTCGTAATATCACAATGATATTACTAACGCGTTGCCAACCTTGTGACTTAAGGTTATTATGCCACATTACACAGCAAATTAACTGCCTCATACACCCTTCAGACCCGAACACTGCAATGCGAACACAGCTATCTGGCGGGGACAGTGAGGTACCAATGCTGACAACCTTTTGTATGAGGTCTACCTCATGTAAATCTTGTTATTAATACGTCTAACTCATCTCAGAGGGTAATGACGTCACTGGAATGCTCTGATTGATAACATTGATGGGCCAGTAACAAAAGCTAGTGTTAACTGTTCTAACAGACCGCACCATTCGGTATAAATAACAAGGCGTACCAACGTGTGAACACCACATTCCACTTAAAATATCCTGCGCCTGTGCCGCTGGTGTGCTCCCCTCAACCGTTGCTATTATACTAAATTGGTTTGCAACTCGAGTTTACACGAAATGATTACACCACATTTTTTGCTAATTAATATTATTGCAATAGTAAATAATCTATATATATGACGACGGGCCCGATTGGCGCAGATGGTAGTCCTGTCTAACGCGCCAAAGGTCGTGGGTTCGATCCCCACCCAGGACAAATATTTATACGATGATATTTATGTTTTTTCTATGCCTGGGTGTAAAATTTATGTAAAATCAGACAGGTTTCCGTTATACAAGTGCTTGAAGCGAATTAATACGGAATCAGGTCAATGTGTAAGATGTGTTAATTTATTATTATTTAAACTAAAATATTAAAATGGGAAAGAGTGTGATTGATGATTCTTTGTTACGATTTAAAATAAAAACCGATGGACAGTTTTTACGAATTCTTCCACTATTATAGCCTATTTCTATTAATTACTAATTTGGGCATGCTGTAGTAAGTATATTAAGCTGCTTTTTTGTCGGCTTCGAACCGCGCTTCATTTAACTTTTAGTCCGACGTTTCGTTGACCTTGCGGCAACTATCACAAGATTGAGAAAATATTGTGTCAGGGTTTAATTTAAGTAATTTTCACGTGTTTTTATCAACATGCACAGTTAAGATACGGCAATGTCTGTTGTAGTAGTATTAAAATAGATACGCGATAGCCAGCGTATTATATTGAAACACGGGAAGAAACCGCGCCAGCCCGCAAACTGCGCGCGCGCATAATCGATTTTAAGTGTTGCGCCGACCGCTCGCGAAATTACAAGTTACCGATCTTGTTGATTTATCTGCGGACCGCGCGTCGATACCGAGCCCCGCGATCGCAGCTGTTTGCTTTGTGAATGGGCGCATGTTTTCGGACATTTCTTTCGGATGATTCACTCGGCCATCTTGTTGTATACATTCGAAATTAGAATTCAAAATGTTTGGGAGTTATATAAAAAGAACTACATCATATCAGTCACTGGAAGTCCAGGAATATACCATTAGACGTAACACTGCAAATACCAAAATAAACTAGGTGTGCTGTGTCTACGGCTGCTAATTGTGTATTTATGTATTTATTGTTATATAGACCTGTTTCGTATTATTATTTAATTTACTTTAATTTCTTCTAACTGCCCTATCACATTATCTTCTTATACATCCGTCCAAAGGTTGCCTGAAAGACATCGCCCTGAGTGATTAGGTCGTTTATTGTATTAAAACTTGTCACTTTAAATTCTTTCTAATTATGTGATTTTTTTGTGTACTACAGAGAGTACTGTTAATATTATTATTAATTGACAAATTTTTTATATTGCAAAAACTGCAGGACCAACTTTATTTGTGAGAACAACAATATGAGGGCCCCATTGTAGCGTTCTGTCTAGGAACATTGTGGTGTTGACCACATCTAGCTTCTCATTTAGAACAAAATGTATTGTGTTTGTATAATATTTGGTGTAACAAATTCAATACATTTTGTTTTTATTTAATTAAGAGACAAATTGGTAACGTTAAGTTAGTTCACTGCTTATATACTTAACAAGAGGTAGGTTCTCTTACAAAGGTCGTCTGCATTGGTACCTCACTTTCACTTATTTCTACTGCCAAATAGCTGTTTCGGTTGAAAGGTGAGAGACAGTGAAATTACTGGGTAAACGTGACATTGTATGTTCAGTTCACAATGTTGGCAACACGCTAGTGATATCTTTATGATAACACAAGTGTCTGTAGGCTGCGGTCACGTTTATCATCACTGACTTAGTAACATAAAAATAAATTAACTTAGAATAAATGAACGCTTGTTTTACAGTGTTTATTTTTTGTCTAACTAGGAAAATACAGATATGATAATTATATGGCGTGGTAGTGTACGCACTAATGCTGGCTGTTGAAAGCTGCGACATGAATATTACAGTGTTTAAGAGCGTAATCATAGAGCGGTAAGCTAAAATTTACACAAACATATCCTACATTTGTCTGACTCAGATAAGTCACTTAAAGTACTGTGACAGTCTGTGTTACAGACGTCAGATAATATAGTAATCACAAATGTAATACTTAAATACGGATTTAACACCCAGATACAGAACAAACGAAATTATTATAATTTAAACATTAGTCCTGGATGGAGATCGAAAGAACCTTTATAGCGAATATCATTCGAATAACTACAAAAGAAACAAAATTTCATAATAACTTTGCACCGCCCTCTAGGGAATTAAAATAAAAAAAAAATTCAAACTACATCTTCTGTATTCACCTGACTCCGAGATAAGTTGCTTAGAGCACTTGTGTTACGGACATCAGACACAGAGGAATCACAAATATACTTAAATACATATATTGAACACCCATACACTAGACAAATATAAATATCATCATATAAATATTTGTCCTGGGTGGGGATCGAAACCACATTTAGCGCACAAGATAGGATTGCTAACATCTGCGCCATCGGACCCATCGATTCCTAAGTGTTACCCTACATTATAAAAGGAAACCCCCGTGCAAAATCAAAATTTTCTAACCCTTAAAGTTTAGACCCTACTTTGATATGTCAGTCAGTCAGTCAGTCGGCTTCTCATTTTATATATTTAATAATTAAAATAAATTGTCAAAATTATTTTAAGCAGGTGGTAATTGACCAGTTAGTAAAATGACTGTAGGTTACTGAGGACTGTAGGACTGATAGGTTAATTTTATTATTATCAATATGAATGCAAGACAAAAGTTTGCGTTTGTTTATAACAAATGTTGGTCCAAAAGCTGTTTACATAATTTGAACTAAATACTCATAATAATAGAGGCGAACATATCTTAACTGCGTATACGAGGTATTAAAGATTGGTCAGGTCAGAAGTAATGCGAGTAATGGAAGCGAGAGAGGTATACTAAGATCGTAAAAAGTGGAGATCCGTCTCTGCCTACCACGATGGGACACAGTGGAATGAGCCATAAATGTAATCATCATCTTGACAGCCATTGGAAATTCACTGCTGGACATACGCTGCTGCCTATCCCCGCCCTGTGCATTTGAGCTACACTGTACCCTACCGGAATGATATACCGCCATCTGTCGGTTCCGGTACCACAGTCGCCTCTTGTGACACCTGGTGCAGGTACAATTCTACTCTGCCGGTACCTCACGGCTTGATGTATGTATGTAATCATAATAATAATGAATGAAACAATATAGTCACGGAAATCGTTTAGAGATAATATTTGAACTCTAACGCATACATTGAGTCATGCTTAATAATCCGTTTTATACAATATTATCGCGAATTCTCTTCCGACTCTTCCAATTATTATTGATAACAATACACATAATTATTACAAATGTTTATTAAAACAATGTGTGTTACCAGCGACGACGTATTGTAGCAAAATGTGGTCTTTTATCCATTGGTCTTCTAAGCCAACTGGAAATAGCTCAGCGAGCAATGGAGAGGGTAATGCTCGGAGTCTTATTGCGCGATCTAATCAGGAATGAGGAGATCTGTAACAGAACCAAAGTTACCGACATTGCCAGGCGGATTAGGTAGTTGAAGTGGCAGTCGGCACTTGTTACACAGAACTGATGACCGATGAAGTCGTAAGTTCTGGAATGGAGACCACGCAAGGTACGGTAAGGTCGCAAGGTAGACAGACGATCTGACTAAAACCGCAGGATCGCACTGGACACAGGCCGCATACAACAGGTCCTATTGGAGATTACTTGGGGAAGCCTATGTCCAGTTGTGGCAGTCTTCTTCTGTCTTTTAGCTAATATAATGAAGATTATTAAATTATCATCAGTATATCAGCCATTGGAAGTTCATTGCTGAACATACGTCTTCCCATGAAAGGTGGAGTTTTGCCCACAATAGCTGGGATGGGCAAATGTGTTGGCAATCGCAGAGCGCAGCTTTTGTGCCGGGCATGCTGTCGCCCATCCCCATCTTGTGAATTTGAGATACGGAGATGGGTAGCAGCATCCCTGACCGCATGCCCAACGCAACAATTATGGGCGAAATTCCCCCTTTCTCGTGGAAGCCTTTATTCAGCAAGTTGACTTTCGATGGCTGATATGATGATTATCAAATCCTACTAAACATAAAGACAAACACACCTTCATTTTGTAATATTTATAAGTGCAAGAAAATACAACTGTAGTGTCTGTTAGTATACAGGTATATAAGAGGTTAAAGAAATTGTGTTTCACTCATAAGAAGATTACATTACACTTACCAGAATAAATGCAGCAATACGAGCTCCAGATTTCGGCGCTAACGAGAAGCTAGCCCTAGAAATAAATGAATGCTAACGAGAAGCTAGCCCTAGAAATAAATAAAACTGAAGTACCCATCCAGATAAACTTTGTAAGAGCTCTACTTCCAATGGATACGGAGAAACCTGGTAACTGTCACACGTAGAATCTAAATTCAGTGCCCACCAGTAAACCTAGATAAGACAATGTAGAACTCCTGTTTTCTCAGTAAATGATGTGCTGTCCGTCAGTCTGTCACTGCTCGTAGGTTGTAAATCAAAACACAACCGTTTGCTCGTAGGCACTTAAATATATTGGGTCCATCAGTCGGCGTATCAGGTAAACCTGGCTTAGTGCCTTCGTATCCCAGGTTCGATTAATTGTTATAGAAGATAAATGTCTTTCAATAAATATATTTTTTTTATGTTATGAAGTCAGCAAACAAGCATACGGTCCGCTTGATGATAACGTGACCACACACGACTCGAGTCACAAAGATATCACAAGCATATCGCCAACCTGATCGAAGATACAATGTCACAATACCCAGTAATTTCAGTGCCTCCCTCACCTTTCAGACCGGAACCCATCAATGCGAACACTGCTATTTGACGGTAGAAACAGGTGACCTTAGTATGAGGTCTACCACATGTAAAAACGTCCTATAAGATGGTGCTTTTTACAAAAGTATCGACCTTAAGTTTTTACGTAGTCTAGAATTCAGACAAAGAAACTGCTTTCTGTTTACAGTAATGTACAGTTTTAAATGGACGCGATAAGGCGAAGTCTCCATACGAGGTCTCCGAGGCAAACCTCATATAGCAGCGCGTTTTCCCGAGGTCTCCTCGACCCAGTTCCAATTCCATCACCGCATCTATTCCCGTCCAATGTGGGCCGGGCCGCCGTGTCAATGATCGGCTTGCCTAATTTAATCACGGCTTACTTTTTGCTGCGTTTCATAACTGACATGTGTAAGAATATAAACCGATTGATCTTTTAAAGCTGCACTTGATTGCGTGTTGGTAAACCATGTGTTCTAGATGCAAGGGTCTTTTCAGAAATTTGCTTGACTTTAATTGGTCATCTTATAGACGTATGTTATATCACTAGGATATCACTAGCGCGTTGCCAACCTTGTGTCTTGAAGATGTTATATCAAATTACCCAGTAATTTCACTGCCTCTCTCACCCTCCAAAACCGAAATACAGTAATGCAAACACTGCTATTTGGCGGTAGAAATAGATGAGAGTGGGGTAACAATTCAAACGACCTTTGTTTGAATTGCAATACTTGCATCTTCGCACAGCATACCGAGGGGTTGTAATCAAAAGTTATATCACGGATAGACATTTCTCTGCCATCTGTCGGTTCTGGCACCTTAGTCGCCTCTTATGACTCCTGGTACAGGGGGAGGTACCTAATATTCTACTCTGCCGGAACCTCACTTAAACTTAAATTATATTAAATAAGTGTTCAAAAACATTTCAGATCGTTAAATACAAAGAATACTTTTAAAACGTCATTTTACGTTCTACTATATACATTATTACTACTTGATTTTTATTCTTAAAATATGTATAAAAGTAAATGAATGAGACCTACATAAGAAAATACAGTTTACAAATATTCATTATTTCCTTTCGTAAATACATGATTACTGTAATAACATACATAACCCAATATAATGAGTCACAAAATAAAAATTTTACGATTTTCATAATTTTTACGACAAACACACAACTCTTTTGTAATATTTTATCCTTCGCGAAAAGGTCGAGTGTAGCATTCACTGGTCGGTTGGTCGGCAATTTTTGTAATTCGCTGATTCATCGACGACGAAGATACCGTTGACTCACCTCTTCGACGCGAAATATTTGCCAACTGAAGGATATTACACTTCTGAGTAGGTGTATTTTACAATTATTTTACAAAAGATAAGCGAATCGAAATCCACTTGTCTTGCGCTATGCTATCTGACCGCTTAGAAGTACATACAAAGTAAATAGATTAAATCATAGGTGTCCAAATTATATAATTTAGAAACCAATTGTTACGCCATTAAACTAGTAAATCTCATATTGTACTTTAAAAATAAGGCGAAATGCAGTTTATATCTTTTTAAAACTTAGTTTTAATAAGATACACATGATTTCTTGTTTTCTCTATAGCAGGTAGCCCCTCTTTCGTGGGTGTGACAATGACAAGCTAAATTGTGACATATGCTGTCAAATAACTTCTATATCTACCCGGTACATGAGGTACACTTTCGCCTATTCCTACCGCCAAGTAGCAGTGTTCGCATTGCTGTGTTCCGGTCTGAAGGGTTGGAGAGACAGTGAAATTACTGGGTAATGTCACGCGGGCTGGATGCTTGATTGTCGACCTGGTCTTCGACTTCGTTTCTTTTATATTATTACTAGCGACCCGTACGTTTGTAAACCTTTTTTATTTGTACAATACAGTCGTACAATTTATTGATTTATCTCGTCGGGTTCAACCAGCGTTTGTAATGTAATCGCATAAAAATCTATTCATTTACGACATCACATTAGAAACTTCCATAATTATCAGTGTTTCTCTGATAAATTATGCATGTATTATGCATATAAACTTTTCTCTTGAACCACTTTATCTATTATAAAAAACACATTAAAATCCGTTGCGTATTAATTAATAAAATCAAATCTTTATTGTCAATACAGGTTATAATGTTGTTAAGAGAATTACATGTAAGTGTCATGGGCGTACAATATTTATGTATATATTTATGGGTAACGACAATTATAAGGTTCAATGGTATTACTAAAGATCTAAGGAAACAAAGGGACAGACAGACAGCGGAAAGCGACTTTGTTTTATTTTACGCTGTGTAGTGATTATGGGTCAATGACACTTCTGTACCTACCTGAGTGCGGTGCAGAAAAACGATTGACCACATTATGATTCACTAAATCCACTATCGACGGTCCGTTGACCCGTCACTTAGAATGTAAACGGAGTCATTGATAACTGCCCGCCAACTAATTATGTTTGCCTGTGTGTCCCGTTTAACGACTCATCCTTTCTCCATAAACCCTTATATAGCACCGTAGGTGTCAATAAAAGTTTTGTGTTTGAATTGTCTATGTCTCACCTTTATATTGCAACCTTATCCAAAAAATATCGGCAGAAGATTCAAGCTAAACTAACCAAATATATATTAATAATACAAACTTTATTCTAAACAGTAGACATCCAATAGGTGATATGATGATGATGATGACAGATGTGAGGTACCGGCAGAGTAGAATAGTACCTCCATCTGTATGTACCAGGTGTCGTAAGAGGCGAATTCGCCTTACGACACCAGAATTTCCGTCGCGAAAGCTGCGCTCTACGATTGCCAACACGCTTGTTCAGCGCGGCAAATATGGGCAAATTCCCCCTTTCTTATATGTGGCCTATGTCCAGCAGTGGATTACCTATGTAATGATGAATACCTTGCTAATAAATATAATAAAAATGTCGACATTCTCTGAGTGTATAAAGTTAGTTGAGATCAACTGTAGACTGATTCCAAGTTCATAGGCACCGACCTATTTTAAGAAGGTTATTTCCGAACTTGACACCTCGCTGCAGTCAATTTCGTCTGTTCGTAGTGAAACCTTTATAATTAAGATGTCTATGTTTAGTTTTGTATTGTTATTGTGTCTGGTCTCAAATAAATCTAAATATTGTAAAGCGACAGTTTTTTGGAATATTTCACTTAATTACGCTAGAATTTCTGAACGGATTCAACCAAAACTAAATGATTATAGTCTAAAATGGCAGATACTTATCGGGTTCAGGACTATAAAGTAGCTGTATTCTGTAGTCGTGAGGTACCGGCAGAGTAGAGTAGTACCTCCCACTGAATGGACAGCACCATCCCTGTCGCGAAAGCTGCACTCTGCGATTGCCAACACGCTTGCCCAGCGTGGCAATTATGGGCAAAAAACCTCCTTTTTTGGAGAGTCCTATGTTCAGCAGTGGACTTCTAATGTCTGGTATGATGATGATCATGATGTACCTGTACCATAATAAGACAATGGATGTACTGAAGCCGACAGATGGCGTTACATCCATCCGAGAAAATGTCTGGCTATCTCGAGAACGCCAGTTGATAGTAGCAAATTTAGGCAAAAATACTCGGAAATGTTTTGTCCCTTCCATATCCTAGAACAGGTTTATTATAATATTAGATGATATAACAGATTGTGGTTTGTTGCAGGCATGTGCACCACGGTACGTATCCTTCGTGTCGGCGAAGTTGAACCAGCGCGACCCAGTGGGCACCTGCTACATTGCCAAGACTTCCGACGCCAACCGGGTCGAGGAGATCTCCCCTTGCAGGACAAGTGAGTACTTCAAACTTCAAGAAGATAGATGTTTAATTAAATATGTTATAGGCATCGTCACGCTGCAGGGTATTGTACGATTCTAAGTGAACGTCAAATGGTATTTTGCCACAAAATATTTGCGTGATGTTATATAGCTTGCTCGATAAATAGGCTCACCAACACAGAAATATAATTTGGAGTTAGCACAAATAGTTTCCGAGGTTAGCGCGTTTAATAAAAAAACTTTTAGCATAATGCAATTGTATAATATTTAAAATATTGTCATAAACCTACATTTTATATTAATTGAATACGATCCACGACCACATCAACCATTAAAGCAGACAATTAATGAAAAACTAATGCAATATATTATCATTTAAATTATTATGTATAAAATAAATACAAAATATGCATTAAACTTATTTAAATTACCACATGTGCAAAATTATAATATATCAAAAACAAGCTGCATTGTAAAAAAGACAATGAATCATCTAAGATGGCGCCGATATGCAAATGGCGTCGGTAAAAGCGCGCGAAAAGCCGCGGTCACTTCCGCCGGTAATGGTGCGCAAATTAGCATGGCGCGCCCCGCGGCGCCGCTCGCCTATCAGAGCGTGTGCTAATCGATGCATTGTAATCTATGCAATCTGACACGGTTCTGCTACGCGGAAGTTTACTATCGATATTGTACTTGTAATATGACGACGTGTGAGGATCGTCCGTATGTTTTGAAATTGATTTTAGATCGCTGTAGTTAGAATATTATTTAAATCATGCATTGCTTTTCGCGACCTACGAATTAAAAATCGTCCAGAGTAGTAAAGACAATTTTCTCCGCCAAATAGCAATAAAAGGACCTAATTGTTCTTGTTGTGCTCCATTTCATATTAAGCTGGCTGTAGTTACTATACTTTAGGGGTAATATACTCTAGGACATGCAAGGTAATAATATTATTATAACTGATAATATATGACGCTAGCCGATGGAGTGTTTGATGTTAGTCGGCGTAGACGTTAGCAAAGGATCAACTCTAGTCATATTTGTTTTGTTAAATATTGTATTAACCGCATTTAACTTTTCTTTAATATCTTAAAGTATGAGTACCAGATGAAAGTCTTATGTATCTATTGATTATTATACATAGTAATATTATACATTTGTATTTAATAATAGTATTAAATTAGACTTACAAATTTCCATGCAAAATGGTCATCTATCAAGGAGAAATTAATATAAATAAATTAAATAAAATAAATTAATAAGTAAAATAATAAGCTATATAATACTATTAAAATAAGAAGCTAAAATGTTTTCCGCAATTGTCTAAAAAAATGAGTTAATTTTTTTTAATAACAATTGGTTTTTTTTAAGTCTTCTTGTCTACGGTGCTTGGTTGGCACCTTTTTAAGTACTATATTTATTTACTGTACCAATTATTGTCTATCTATTATAATGTATGTATTTCTTTAGGATATCGGCAATTGGACGAGGGTGAGTCGAGTTGTATCGGTGTTAGATTTATTTTCACTGTATCTATATATTGCAATTAATATATTAAATACACTTATATATTCTTTATATTTTAATTTCGCCTTGGAGTCATTTAAAAACTATTTAGAAACTAATTTAAATTGTACAGATCAGAGTTCTAGTTCATATTTCTTCCATAAATTCTTTAAATTTCTTTCATTAAACTAATTATAACAAAATACTCTGTGTACAGTATAATATTGTAGCGTAGTCTATTTTTTTTCTTACCTAAATATCTTTGAAATTCACACCTCAAGAAAATATTGACAGTTGCATAAACAATTTACGTAAATAGCACAACCGCATACACAGCGGTCAAAACCAATTATTTTATTGAATTCAAAATTAAATTACGAGGATGTAGTTTTTAAGTGGACCCAGTTCTGTCTTAAGATATTATTTTTATTGTATTATTTTATCCATTTCAATTTCTTATGATATTATTTTATTTAATAAAAGTGGGCGTGAACATATTTAATCACTTTTTAAAGACAACGTTTTCGTGTAAGTGGTGCATGCAGTATTATATACATCTTAGTGTTACGTTTTGATATAATTGTATTTTTAATGCCCCTTCTTCCTTCCTAAATTAGCATATACGCTAATTTTCTATTTACAAATGAAATTAACTAAAATATTTATTAACTCTCAAATTGACATGAGGTAAAAGATTTATGAAATTATGCCTTTGCCTTATAATTAAGTAAAAGAAACTGATGTTGATTTTTAAATTAATTTTAATTATAGAACCGCCGTTAAAGTTTTCTACTTTACTCCCTCTTAAACCGAACAGTGAACATAAAGTATAGGACAATGTTATATTATTTTATATATTTGACAATTACATTGTCTTTATTTGCAGCTAACCATGGACAGCGCAAGACTGGAGTCTGTCAAGCTGGTTTCTCAGCAGCCGTGTCGAAGGTAAATTCCTCTTAATTCATTTCATAATTGTGAAAGTTAAGAAAAGCACTGCCTGGCATAATCTTATGAACGATGAACTCGGATAAAATAACAAAGTAAGATAAAAGATATGTTGTTAAAAAAGAACATTATGCCAACCCGCCAAATTTCTACGGTTGTTAGGAGACAAAACAAAATAATCGGAAGCACATCAAACAGTATTTAATGACGTTCATGAGAATAAGAAATTATAAGAAGGTGTAATTGTGAAGTAGCTTAAAATACACTACTCCAAGTCAGTAAAATAAAAAAAAAACAAAGTCATTTTAACCAATCGGTGTTAAACGTCAAATTAAAGTGGAGCATCGTTAAGAGTGTCTAACCAAAAACAAAGTCCTCTCGTACCTAGGTTAATATGTCGTTGACCGAGCCAGCATTAACAAATTATGCTCGGCAATCACAACCAATTCGGCGGTATCATACGAAGTGTGTCGGCCCATTAAGGACCAAGTTATTAAATCAAATTACCTTCGAATTATTGGTCTCCGCAACGGAATTGCAGCAGCGATTTACAACAAGAAATGCTGGACGATTATGAAATTATGCAGGATATGCGAATCTTTTTGCGAATGGTTTTCTTAAATCTGGTAGCGGTGAGATGAATTAAATTGAATTCACTCTTTTATTACTGAGCCAGCAAATAAGCATACAGTCAGTGTGGTGGTAAGCGTGACTTCTGTACCAGGTGTCGTAAGAGGCGACTGAGGTACCAAAGCCGACAGATGGTGGTATATCCATCCGAAATAGTGCAACAGAAATGCACCGGGCGGGATGGGCAGCAGCTGTGCAGCCGCAAAAGCTGTGCTCTGCGATTGCCAACACGCTTGTAACCAGCGTGGTAATTATGGGCAAAATTTTCCCTTTCTTAAGGAGACTTATGTCTAACAGTGGGCTGGACATGACTGGAATGATGATTAAGAAACTAATGTGTTACCAATGTATACACGTAAGAGGAGATGTGACGTTAATAGCATGAAAATCATTAACAATGTCGGTCATGTTACATTACCGTAGAAACAGGTTACTTTAACCTCGGTGGTAACTTTGACTACATGCTACAAACGTCAAAATTATTTAGGCGTTATGGATTGAACGTATATCTTACTAGGGTGAATTTTTTAATTAACATGAAAAAAATTAGTAAAATTGTACTTGTTCATTCAGGCTAAAGTTAGCCCTCACGGTCAAAGTAACCCGTATTTACTGTGCATAGAATCTAAATTACAATAATAATTATATGCCTGTAATATATAAGTATAAGTAATAATAAAGCTTACAAATTGCAATGTCAAAACAAATATCTATCCATTCGCCGACATCACGTCTCGTGCGGTTTCTCCCGACTTTGCCCTCCCCTAAGCCAAAAACAAACTGTCTCCCAAAGGCACTCATGTAAAACATCGTGATTTTACGAGCGTGGGAATGGCATTATTTTTGCAAACTTGGCATTACCATCGTGATCGGCGCGCCACGTGAGCCGCATGCGCGGGCGCACTTATGAATTATTAAACTGTTTATTGTTCCCGATGCGCAAAAAAACTTAAAAGGGCCAACGCCATTCCTATTTTGAAAATAGTGAGTTTACTGCAGTTTTATTACATCACTATATTTGGGAGACAATGACGTTCATATACAGTTCACGTTTCACTCCGTTATTTTTTATGTTTTTTTAATTGTTGTTATTGCTTTTTGCTTGCGCACTCATCGGTGTGCTGTTATCTGTAAAAACATATGTACAATTATAAATTAAATTGTCGAAAGGTCGTATGTGTGTCTGTATTCGATATGTGGTTAAGTCGAATATTAAAAAAGGTATTTTCCAACATTGTCGTATTCTTAATCGTATTGTCCAAAAAGAGCGGTCGTACGTTTTTATTGTTGGTGAACTTAGTATAAGTATTTATTAGTAAAAAAAAATGGAAACTAATGACATAATTACAAACCTTACACTTAGCTTTTAAACTTAGTTTTATCGTCATAATAGCCGTAAAACGTCAACTGCTAGGCATAGGCCTTCCCAAGAAAGCAGTAATTTGCCCATAATTGTACTGGACAACCGTAGTGGCAATCACTCATTTAAACTATACTGCTTCTGGATGAATATACCATCTGTTGGTTCTTATACCTCAGTCGCCTTTTACGACACCTGGTACAGAGGAAGATACTATTCTACTCTGGTAAAGGTCTAATGTGATCTGAAATTGAGACCAAAAAAATTTAAAAAACCTAACGATGTACGGACTTTCTATACGTATAACCATACTCTCCCGAATATATAAAAAAAGAATCCGATTGTTTGATTTAAAAAAATGTCCACCTTTTTATTATGCACACATCGTACAAAAACAGTTTTATTCCCAACCAAAGCCCGCACTATCCTGGCTCACGTCTCCGCTATCAATTAAGATATCGCGGCCATAAAACGAGCGCAAACAATAAATATTCCGCTCGCAAAAAACCGTCAACCTGACAACCCTTGCAACAAATTATATTTAATGTGACAACCCTTATTCCCCTGAGTGTATTTTAAATCAATTGACTTGATTACCTACCACGTTAAAAACGAATATTGTCAATTGTTAAATTGCGGGATGGGGGTGAGGTGGGGAGAGATGATTCATATTTAAATATAATAAACAATTCATTATTGGTACTGATTTAAAAGAAAATTGATTTTTAACGGCGTCAAATATTGTAGTTAAAATAATAACCGAAATTATCTATTTAATTTTGACCCTAAATTTTAAGGTCGAGTCAGTTGAGGTCACGGCTCTTACTTGCAAAATCTTTATATATAAAAAATATAAGTCAGGCTGTTTGTCCGGGATGAACTTATAAGCTACCAAACCGATTTTAATAATTTTTTACTGTGTCCAGTTTGATCCAACTTGAATGATAGGATAGTTTATATATAGATATATATATATTATATATTTTTATGAAAATAATTATAGGGCACAGCGTCTGCCCGGTCAGCTAGTATTAATATAGATTAATGAACGTTGAGGAAGCAAGAAAGGTATGTTGAAATCGAAGCAACACTCAACTAACAGTCACTGCAATCAGAAAATATTGACTGTATGACAATTTCTATCTTCGAATACCTCACTACAAGTATTGTACCTGAATAACTGCGCGGAAGGTACCTCCATTACCTTCTCGCAAGTCGACGTCTTACATAAACATTTGCCGGATTTACATCCACGATACTCCCCTAAATAAATTGCATAAATCCCTCACAGCAGACATTATCCGACCAGCTCTCAGGCAATCCAGTCACGTCCCGCAATTTCTAGTACGTCTCCGGGATTCCGTAAAAAACATAGCCGCGGCTGCTCTATTCCAAGAATCTGATCATATCTGGGCCAGCCCTGTATCTACTAATAAATAAAGATGTATCATTGTTCGCACGAGAATGGGTGGTGTGACCATTGATGCTTTTGAATTGGAGTCAGTGTGGGTTAATAGTCGAGTTTGTTTTAATATATGACGAATGTTTATTGATTTCTTTTTTAGAATATCATTTGATTTTTAAACGATATATTAAAATTCAATTGGAATCCTTAATTTTATAATAATGGCTACCTCATCAAATCAGCCATTGGATGTCCACTGCTGGACATAAGCCTTCCTAACAAAGGGAGAGTTATTTACACGCTTGCGTGTTGGTAATCGTACAGCGTAGCTTTCGCGACGGGGAATCTGCCCAGCCCCGCCCTGGGCATTTGAGTTAACTATTCAGGATATATATACCGCCGTATCCCTTTTTGGTCCTGGTAACTCAGTCTCCTCTTACGACACCTAGTACTAATCTGGGGGGGGGGAGTTACTACTCTGCCGGTATCATGCGGCTTAATGGCTACGTGCATTGATATAATCATGAATTATCAGTTTACTATTAGCCAAATTATGTTATCTATGACACTTAAGAATAAGAAATAGTTCTCATTTAAACACCAAAGTATTATGAAAATGCTTATAATCTGTGTACAGAAGGCACCCAGGCAACCTGTACAAATGTTTTAAAAGAGTTTAATATTGATTGCGAAATTTTGATAGATTTTATGTGTCGCTTTGTGTACGTGAAAGTCGCGGGTCTCTTGTACATACGTAACAACCTTTAAAACAAAAGAATAAGTTCAATTCTTAAATTGTATACCGAAAACTGTATTAATCTCAACCATTAATTCTATTTAGAAAGCAACGGTAGCAAAGCTGAATTAGAAAACGACACAAATACTAAGGGCACCCGTCTCCAATAATTCAGTTGGCCACGAAGTGTTCAATTGAAGGCATTCCATAAACACAGTCGAACACAATCGACAGCTCATTTGTAGTGCATAAACGAGTGCAAATCCAGGTGTCCCCATAAACACGCCGGGAGCCGGCCGCGAACGCTCTCCGTAATAGTCGCTAGTTTAGAAGCTGGGATACACTTTGGTGAACGTATAAAACTATCCCTCAGTCGGCCTTCATCATCATCATACCAGCCATTAAAAGTCTACTGTTGGATATAAGCCTCCCCAAGAAAAGGAGTATGTGGCCCATAATTGCCGCGCTGGGCAAGCGTGTTGGTAATCGCACAGCGCAGCTTTAGCGACGGGGAAGCTGCTGCCCATGCCCGCCCTGTACATGTTGACTGTTTTGAATGGATATACCGCCATCTGTCGGTTCTGGTACCTTAGTCGCCTTTTACGACACCTGGAGGGGGAGGTACTATTCTACTCTGCTGGTACCTCTCAGCTAGTCGGTCTTACTGACAATAACAACGACTCTTCGAGTGATAAGCGATCGCTTTAGTGCGGCCGGGATCACTCAGTTCTACGCCTTTGCAAACAACGAGTTGACTGTCCAACGACGTCCACTCGAGCCGAAGTCCGGACTTAGGGGTGCTCTAGAGTTATATCCATTACTGCAGTGCAATCGATCATCGGACAATCCAGTTGCGTTCCAAGTAAAGCTAACATTGCTATATCCCCATTTGAAAAGTGAGAAAAACAGTGAAGTTGCTGGTTAAAGTGACCTTAAGAAACCTTGGGAGGTTGGTTGCGCTATTAATAATGGAGTGACCTTGATATGTCAAGCGTACTGGTTATATAAGCCGTATGTTGACAGGCACGATATACGGTTTTTGTAACACTTGCTTTTATTTCAATAACGAACAATAAAAAACCTAGATTCTTGAGCAAAACTCTATTTTAATTCATCATATCAGCCATTACAAGCATTTCCGAATCATCAAAAATAATAAATAGATTAATTTTCATTACTGAATTATATTATATTCAAAATACTGTAGTACGTACCCTACAAGAAAAACTGGTGTTGATGAAAGTTTCATCAATACTAAATAGTAAGTTAGGAACGCCTACCGGCGTCGGTGCTAACAAACCGTTGTCTTAAAACTAGGTTAGAGCAATTCAATCCCAATTTATCATTAATATAATCTTTAACACTAAAATATGCTTTAGAAATGAGCTTCCTCTTTACGGATATTGTTTTAATTTATTAATCAGTGAGCCTGAAATACTATATCAAACAAACTTTGCCTTTGTACTGCTTTTAATAAGAATTCTAGCTCCTAGAGTACAAGTCCGTGTGGCATAGCAATGAGTGCCGGCCCCAATGAGGAACGGTGCGTGCCGCCTGCTAGCTGGTCACCGTCGGTTGTGACAATTTGCTAATGGAAATAAATTGGTGTACGTACTGAAGTCAGCGATCAGCGATTAAAGTCCACTGCTGGACAAAGGCCAAACCCCGCCCTGTGCATCTAAGCTGCTTTCGGATGGATATACCGCCATCTGTCGGCTTAGATTACTCAATCGCCTCTTACGACGCCTAGTACAGGGGGAGGTACTATTCTACTCTACCGGTAGCGCACGTATTAAACTAGATTCCTTCGCAAAATTCTATTTTATTTCATCATCATCATACCAGCCATTGGAAGTTCTCTGTTACATACCATACATAGATCTCCCCAAGAAAGGTGGAATTTTCGCATAATTACCGTGCTGGGCAAGCGTATTGGCAACCGTAGAGCGTAGCTTTCGCGATGTGGATGCTGCTGCCCATCCCCGCCCTGTGCATTTGTGTTAAACTGTTGCGGATGGATATACCGACATCTTTCGGTTCTAGTTCCTCGGCTTTAGCTAATATGACATTATTATTTGAATGACAATAATTATTTCCATGTAAAACGTGCAATAAATATATATATATATATATATAAGATTAACTAGGGTTTTTAAACGCTGACCTACCCCCAAACCAGTGTAAACAACAGCACAGGAAGGCACATGAATTCGAGTCATTACTGAAACCCGAGTCAGGTTGAATTGTTACAAAATAAAACAACATCCATTTTTTATAACACAAAGCATAATATTTATAACTCGTGTCACAAAATCACGCAGACAACAATATAGCGAGAAGCATGACCGTATCGATGAACATATCATTATGGTCACAGTTTCTTTATTTATCATGATGCAAAGCGATTCAGTCGGTGCAATGGAATACCGCGCCCGCGCCCGGGCATTAGCAGACAATAAAGGCGGCGACAGCGCCGGGGGAGACTGGCCATGCCATGCCCAGGCAAGGGCCATACAACTTGGGATTTGTCCAGGGCGCCTGCTATTTTGAACCACCCATATTTTATCGCCGCGATGGAAGCATAAAGCGGAGCCGCGAATTTACACACGTTTCCTGGAGATCGGTTTTCATTTCGTAATATATATATATATATATATATTAACAATTAATGTGGAATTGTCATTAATTTTGACGGGTCTTATGGTGCAGATGATAGTGATCCTATCTTATGTACCTTGGATATCCCCACCCAGAACAAACGTCTGTATCATTTATGTTTGTTCTGTTTGGGTGTTAAAAATATGTATTTAAGTATTATATTTGTGATTTCTCTGTTGTCTATTACACAAGAGTATTCGGCGACTTATTACGATATCAGGTCAATGTATGAGATGCTGTGGGAATATATTAACGGATATATACAACTTAAAAAAATAAAAAGTCTTCAATTCCGTTTGTGCTTAACAATAAAATAATTTTATGTTCCTATATACTTAGCAAGTCTTGTGAGAATGATACATGAGATACAATATTGAAGACCCTGACCCTGACTTCCCATCACAAAAGAAAATTTCGACGTGTCTGCTAAGGTCTTGGTAGCACAAAAGAAGTATCGGAAAATGGCAGGTTTCTAGTCTAGCCTGAGATAAGTTGATAATTGTCTAGTCAAAAATATAATTCAACATTATCTCTGCATACAACCTCTCAAAATAACAAGGATAAACGTAATGTAATTAATAATTAAAAGTGTGTTTAATGAATAACAGTATATATATATATATATATTACAACACTTAACAATAGTGGATTTCAAGTGTGTGTTATGTGTGTGTGTTCGTGCGTGAATTCCAGTAGCTTTATGTAAAAAATTTTAACAATACTTCAGTTTCCGTATAACTCCATTTCAATAAAGTGTTAGTGATCACTGCTATGGTTTCTCTCCAAGTACGCAGCGTGACATTTCGAAAATCTTCATGATGCAAACTTATATGAAGAATGAAAGATTTCCTTAGGTTTCTTAGTTTACCATGTGGTCAGTCTAAACTCTAAGTCCGACAATTTGGACACTAAAATATGCAACGGTTATAAATCTCCTAGTAAATATTCATTGGGCTGTCGTAGCGTCGTAAAACCTATGCGAGTAC
Source organism: Heortia vitessoides (assembly GCA_020976665.1). Taxonomy (NCBI): domain Eukaryota; kingdom Metazoa; phylum Arthropoda; class Insecta; order Lepidoptera; family Crambidae; genus Heortia; species Heortia vitessoides. Next base: position 17,504,940 of record JACJUM010003085.1, read on the forward strand.
CAGATAGGTCGGGTGACACGGACAAGCCGGGAGCTCGACCCAGGACAGCCCAGGACTTGCCCATAAACGAACAACAGCTCTGGCTCATGGTATAAAGGGAAACGTGGAAATATATTATTTCTTCTTTGTAATGGTTTAACTATTTGTAGACAAAGGTGTAACTTGATAAATTTAACACATCTCATACGTTGACCATAAAACCATATACATAAAACACCAGAGGTATTACAAATATCATACGTGAATACAAATTTTTAACACCCAGACACCGACCAAATACAAATATACATCATTTAAATATTTGTCCTGGATGGAACCCACGACCTTTGGCGCACAAGATAGGATTACTACCATCTGCGCCATCGGGCTCGTCTAAAGGCAGATATCATACAAAGGTCTTCTACGTTGGTATCTCACTCTCACCTATTTCTACTGCCAAAAAGCAGTGTTCGCATTGCTATGTTCCGGTTTGAAGGGTGAGAGAGGCAGTGAAATGACTGGGTTATGTGACTTCAAGTGGGTTAAGTGATCTTCAAGTCACAAGTTTGGCAAAGTACTAGTGATATCATTGATTAATGAGCGTCTATACGCTGTCGTGACGCTTACTAATAAGAAAACTATTTGCTTGTTTGTCGACTGTAGTATAATAAAAAATATCGCACCAAAATATAAAACCAAGGAATTTTGTGTTGAATCATGAAGTTAAAGCTTATTTGTAAACACAATTGTATCTCATGAATCCGAATTCCTCAGCAGAACTGTCATCTGGCCCAATGGCGTAGATCACTGCCATCCCATCTTGTGCACTAAAAATAATTATATAATAATATTTGTATTTGTTCTATGTTTGGGTGTTTAATATATATTTCAGTCTTATATTTGTGATTCCTCTGTTGTCTGATGTCCGTAATACAATTGCTAGACGCAACTTATCTTGGAGTCAAGTCTATGTGCGCGATGTTGTGGGAATGTATCTCCCAAACGAATAGTTACACACCGCCACCACAAACAGTGAACGCTTCCGATATTTATGGGCTGTTGTATTACAATTACAATACACTGGCATATTGTGGATTCAATTATTCGTGGACGTTTATGCCGCAGTGCGGCCCGCGTCCAGTTTACGGCCAAGCGCTCTCTTGTATTGCTTTATTCAGACGTTCATTATTTGAATATTTCCCGTGAACAACACTATAATAACTGTAGAAATGTATGTATTGTGTGCATTTTAAATACGCACTAACTTTATCAATTATGTCGGGAAGTTTTCTTGATGCTGTTACTGGGAGGTTTGATCTAGCTTGTAAGCAGTGTACGGAGTATGAATTAGAACTCTGAAAGATCGTACGTACGTCACTTTCACATTCACTTTTCTGCGCCCAAACTAGAACAATCGCTTCGTCGAATTTAAATCAAGTTAAGATCAAAATAATCTTTAGTCAAGTAGTCCTATTACAAGCAGTTTTCTAATCGTCAAAAATAACAAATAGAACAATTTTAATTATGAAATATTAAGTACTCAATTATATTATATTCATAACTAGCTGTGCCCGCGACTTCGTCCGCATGGAATAGTTTTTTTGGGTACCATACCTCTTTAACTCAACTTATATAAACTTTGAATGTCATGTTTATTTATATCGAATCAATGGCCCTAAACAATAAGTTTCAAGTTTCTAGCTCTAAAAATAGCGATACTTCCCTACAATTTTGCATCCCCCCTTTCGAACCCTTACAACTCTTATTTCGAATTAAAAAATAACCTGTGTCCTTTCTCAAGGTCTAAAGATTCTCTATGCCAAATTGTATCAAAATCGATTGAGACGTTTAAGCGGGAAAGCGTAACAAACAGACAGGCAGAGTTACTTTCGCATTTATAATATTAGTATAGATTTTGATGACCATTAGGGCTTCTCGGGATTGTAAATCATCTAACATATAAATTAAACCTACTTTATACTATTTTGCCGGCACAAGACGGGTTTTAAAACTAATTTTAATGCAGGTTCATTACACGAGCCACTAGAAGGGAACCTACAAGAAAAACTGGTGGTGACAAAGGTTCCATCAATACTAAATAGTTAGCGTTAATGGAACCCCCACCGGCGTCAGCGGTAACAAACCGTTTTCTTAAAGCTATTCAAATGGAAAGGCAAGAAAATAACTTAATTTTGTGTCATAATATCTTCAAAACACAAAGTTAACGCAATACATTAGTATGTGAGATTGATATAAAGCGATATAGACAGCTATTTATATATCTATAATAATAATAATAATAATAAATTCCCACACCATCTCATACATTGACCTGTCTCCGTGGTAAGTCGCTTAAAGCACTTGTGTTACGGACGCCAGACAACAGAGGAATCACAAATATACAACTTAAATACATATATTTTACACCCATACACAGAGCAAACACAAATATCATCATATAAACATTTGCTCTGGGTGGGAATCGAACCCACGACCCCTGGTGCACAAGACAGGATCACTACCATCTGCGCCATCGGGCCCGTCTATTCTATTATATTAGTAAACAGCAGTTCCTGCGACTTTGTTCGCGTGAAATAGTGACTAAATGCCGCCTTCCTCGATAAATAGACTATCAAATACTCAAAGAATTATTCAAATCGGACCAGCAGTTCCACAGATTATCGCGTTCTAACAAACAAACAACCAAAAAACCCTTCAGCTTTATAATATTAGTGAAGATATAGAATAAAAATGATGAACAAAATATTCGATAGTCCAAATAACAAGAAAGACTACTATACCTAACCATTATCCTACGCGGACCAAGTCCCGGGCATTGCAAATTACTAAAAAAATAAATATTAACATTGATTATGCATAATAATGAGGATAGAAGTGAGTGGATTCTGTCTCGGATTTGTAATGTAAATGTGTAAATGGTACTTCATTAAATACCTTAATATGTATCGTTCATGTAACGACATATGAGCACCTACAGCCTCCCACGAGACCGAAGGTATAACAATACTCCGTCGATGCGGCCATATCCATAAAGCGGCGATTTGACATCGACCGAACGTTGTCTCGCTTTATATGGAGAGAAGTGCGCGTGCGCACGATGACTCACAACTCTACTTATAGACTGCTAAAGAAAGCAATATAACTAATTTTATTTAAATAATTTTATACGTTTCGGTATTTTGCTTCATTCGGTTTGGTTAACGGGCCCGGTGGTACAGATGGTAGTGATCCTATACAAGGGTCGTGTTATGATCTCCACACAGAATAAGTATTTGTGACGATATTTGTGTTTGTTTTGTGTCTGGGTGTTATATTTGCAATACCTCTGTTGTCTGACGTCAAATACGTGTTGAAATATTATATGATTTCTCTGTTGTCTGCTATTCGTTACTCAAATGCTGTAAGCGACTTATCTCTGAGTCAGGTCAACATAATATAAGATGTTATCTGAATTTATTATTTATATTTATTTGATGACCCTAAATGTATAACAAGGCATAGTATGTTATAAATTTACCTTTTTAATGTATTGTGATAATGAACTTAACAAAAAATTTCGAATTTAAATCTTTCAAAATATTTCTCAAATAACTTATTATTTCTTTGCTATGTGGTGCTGTGTTACTAAAAACAATGTGACATTTAACGAAATATCTGCACGACTCCGGAGAATAGATATTCACCATTTTCATGAACACTTGTTATTAGAAATCCACTGTTAAACATAGGCCTCCCCAAGAAAGGGAAAATTTTGGCCATAATTGCCGCGCTGGGCAAGCGTGTCGGCAATCGTAGAGCGAAGCTTTCGCAACGGAGATGCTGCTGCCTACTCCCACTATATGCATTTTAGCTGCACTGTCCTGGATGGATATACAGCCATCTATCGGTTCTGGTACCTTTTCACCTCATACGACACCTGTTACAAAGGGAGTTACTATTCTACTTAGGTACCTCAGGGCAAGAATAAATATTAATATTATATAATTATACTATTTAATATTTATTGGTGTTCATAGGAAACCTTGATTTTGACAACTTAAATGCAAAGCATCTGTAGTTTTCGATGACTGTGGCGAGACACCTACAGTTAGATCAAAACACATGTTAACAGGATTCGAATGTTAGTTTTTTGTGTGTTTTTTATGCGCTCGCCGGCACGAGGCTTATCTCGCGCGTTCACACGCACGGATTTGGGTGGATGCCTGTTTTTTGTCTCCACGATAGTGTGGTGCAAGGGATAGGCTGCGATCGGGGAATGATCGCCCTTCTTTTCTTTTGTTTCACTAAAATTGATCACGATATTGTCTTGATGTAGGTTCGCTTAAAATACATAGTATTATATGAACATATTTGTTATATTAATAAATAAATTAAGACAACATCTCATATGTTGCCTTACTCTGAAGTAAGTCGATTTTGTTACGGACAACAGAGGAATCACAAATATAGGAGAAAGAGAAGAGTAGGAACTCTTGGTATTAAAACAGCGATGCGAACACTGCTATTTGGCTGTAGATATAGGTGAGAGTGAGGGTCAGAACAGACGACCTTTGTGTTAGATCTAACCTCATTAAGTTAGATGTACTATAGTCTGCCGGTATTTCACGGTATCAGTGAATTGATATATTTATATTTATATATTGTATTGTATAATCCAATATATAATAATACAATTCAACTTCACACAAGTGTATTTTATCTAAACTCAAGGATTTTCCTAGTGTGTAAATGCAATGAAGCTATAGGAATATATTAGTTTGTAGTTACAGAAGACTGTAACTCGTGCCAAACAATAAAGATGTCCCGTCTGTCACTACTCGTGGATCCGTTTACAAATTAGTAAACAGGAGTTGTGAAAGAACTGGGACGTTTTTAATTTCTTCAATTCCACCGTGAAGTATTTGTTACAAAACACATTTTGCCTTTAAAAACAGTCTATACAAAAGTATGGCGGAGAACCTTTTTTTTCACTTCCTTGAGTTGTGTTTAACACTGTATTGGATCGTGAGGATATGTGTACAATAGTCATCCAATTATTGATATGCTTCAGGTATTTTCTATTGTCATCAAATCAACGCGTATTATTCCGTCTGGTCTTCACTTACATTAAAATTTGCGCTTGAAGCTATAAAATATTTACTCACGATAAATGCGATGTGCTTTCAATACAGCCCACATTAATTTTAATGCACATTTCGACAGCTCCTCGAAGCTCTCAGAGGAAGTAACAACATGCCACGTACTTACAAACCCATATATTTTATCTGTGGCCACAATTAGGGCAGGAACCTCCCCCTGCATTACCGTAAGTGCTCATAAAAATATAACAGGACCATTCGAATACAGATCGTAAAACACTGTGATTGCCCTCAGAGTGGCCACCAGTAAAATTAGAGCGATATTTTGAATGTGTTATTATCGTCATTATCACATCATATTAGCCATAGGACGTCCACTGTTGGACTTACGCCTCCCATATTTTGTCTAATTAAGTACCTCAAATCTACCCATAATTGCTACGCTGGCGGTGGTTGCAACCGTACCAATAACCTATCCCCTCCCTGTTGCATTTGAGTTACGATTTGGGATGTACTGCCGTCAGTCGGTACCTACCACAGCCGCCTCTTACGACAAGTGGTATAGGTGCTATTCCGCTCTGTCGTCACTCCATGGCTGATTTGATAAGAAAAAAATATGAGAAACAGGAATGAATGTAAAAAAATGCACTTTTTCTTATTCCAGGATGGAGAAAGATTGTTCATGGGGGCACCAGGCAGTTTCTACTGGCAAGGTAAATTCAACATTTGATTAAACAAAACTAATGTAAGATAATTAAGTTGTAAATGTGATATATCGACTCGTTAATAGTGTGTATTGTCAATGCATGATTCATGTGTTGGTGAAGGCGAGTGGGATCTTTCACGGGATTTGTGACATCACGTGTTTTTAATTTTTATGTAATCTTTAAATGTTGGTGTCTTTTATAAGTAAGCCTGGCAAATCTGAGATCGCTATATCCAAAGTATGAAAAACAAACAACGGGCCAACTAAATATAGAAGATAAGGAAATAGAAGAAGAAGTTAAAGCTACTGGACGCATCGAAGAAGATATAAACAATTTTGTACATAAGATATTTAGAGCGGCAGTAAGACTCCGTGATACTGATTAAATTTTAATACCAATCCACAGGGCGAACGTTAACGGTAGATCTAACCGTCGAAAACTTCAACTACTTTATGCCGCCTATACCAGAGGAAGGTAAAAGCCTTGAACGCCAGACTGACCACATAACATAACTGATAACATTGCGACAGGCTTACGAGCGCCTAATTCTCAAATCATAGGCTTACAAACCATTCGCAGTATTTTCAATGTATTAAGCTTTGATTTTAACTGAACCATCGTCTATTGTTCAAATGATAGACTATATCATTGTAAACAGTTACAATCAAAATGTGTAAGTACATTTGAAATAATACAACTTCTACTACATGTAACAAGTTATTGAATAACGTATACTGTAGTAGAATATCATTAGCTTCCAGAAATCTAAATGTACTTATATTATTTAAGTTCATACAAACATCTCTGTTATCAAGGGGCTTTTCTATACCCCTTTCATTACATTCTTTTCTATCCAGTATACAGTAATCATTGGAACATATTAGTGTTAGGAAAAGTTCTAGATCCAAATGCACGTAAAATTAGTTGTGATAATAGACATGACTCGTTGTATTTATTGTGCTAACGATAATTCATTATAGTTTATAGATTGCATTAGAATGAAAACTTTGTCGACTATTTTGTGATAATGGAGAAATATGTATAGGAGAAACAACAGACTAAAAGAATGAGTGTTGGTGCTCAATTTCGGTGTCCAATTGGCTGGGTAAACCTACCTATCAAAATTAACGCTTATCCATAAATATTGTGACCATGCTTCCTATTGTATACTAATTAGTAAAATAAGATGGACTTAAAATCATTAATTTGTTGGCTTACACATTAATTGGTGAATTAACAAGGATTTGGTGATATTGTAACAGTATTAAAAATTAAATATCCCTGAATCCTAACGCTTTTTGAGAGGGTGTGAATTTATTATAAATACAGATGGTTTGTTTCTGGAGATGAGAAGACATGGTAAATTTGGATTATATTTTTCATCCAGTAAAAATAAACAAACAATACAATGTTCGTGGAGTATAAATAAGATTATTTATTTATTTGAGTAGATACTCGAATAGTCGCATTGTATTTTAAAGACAATGAACAGATTTTTTATATACTAAGCAAACAGTAAATGTTTTGTCACATATACTTAAATAAGAAATGATTTTTTAAATCTCAATCATCAAGTTCAACGCACTGAATACTGGCTGCATACACAGTCGCTTGCGGTCGTTCAATCATTTCTATCACTCCTATCTTGTCGTCCGGAATGAAATGAATTTATAAATTTAATCGTTTCTTATCAAATAATCCTTCGCATTTGATTTCAAAAAACATCTAACAATACTAATATGTAACAATTGTCTAGAAGTGTCGATTTCTTTTAGGTCAACTGTACGCAAAGAATGCCAGCCACCCCATGCTCATCGCAACCCCAGAAGCGAGCCCTAGGTACGACGACTCGTACATGGGATACTCGATCACGGTTGGAGACTTTGTGGGACATGGCGTCCAAGGTGTTGCTGTTGGAGTACCGAGGGGAGCAGATCTGAAGGGATTGGTGAGAGATGCATACATAGTCATAAAAAATATGTCCAGGCAGTTAATTGAAATCAAGTCTTAACGTGTTGTACCATCGCACCATAAACTTTTGAGTATTTAAAGTGATTAACACCTTAGTAGAATAGTACCTTCCACTGTACCATGTCGTAAGAGGCTTCTGAGGTACCTAGGAAAGCTGCGCTCTGTGATTGCCAACACGCTTGCCCAGCGTGGCAATTATGGGCAAAAAACCTCCTTTCTTGGAAAGGCCTATGTCCAGCAGTGGACTTCCAATAGCCGATATGATGACTACCTTAATTTTAATACTCAAAAGTTCATGGTGGTGGTTCATTAATCTGCATTTTTAGTATCGTACGGGTTTCCAAGAAACCTCAATATCCCTCCTTTGGGAATGGTCATAAATATTGATATTAAAGCGATTCCCATACTCTTCAGGTCGTTATCTACACTCGCGACCTCCAAAACTTCAAGAACATCACCGGCTCCCAGATCGGCGCCTATTTCGGCTACAGCCTCGCTGCCGGCGACATTGACGGCGATGGTACTGATGATATCATAATTGGCGCTCCCATGTTCACCAGGCAAAAGAGCGACGGCTACGAACATGGAAGGGTGTACGTTATTTACCAGGGAATGGACAGGGTGGGTATCAATACAGGGAGCTGTAACATTTACTCATATCTTAACCTGTAAATTGTTTAACTTCTAACACGCATAGATTTAAAGATACAAGATAGCTTAAGTTACTTGCTGACAAAATAGCTTTCCATCGGGAATACTTAAAGAGGTTTATAAAAGTACAAAAATACAAATCTTGTCTACATTGCTCGATTCAAGTTGTGATCTCTTGGTTGTAAAAATTTAATACGATTAATCGGCGAAGATATGGTTTCTGGTAAAAGTTTTTTTTTTATTTTGGGTTACTTCGTTTATAATTTAAATCGTAGCAAACAAAAGATAGATTTTTTTCTCTTTATAATATTAGTTTAGATAAAAGTATCAATTTTTGCATAAAACTCACACCTATTTTATATTTATGTGTATTGCAATTATTTGCGAAAACGTTTCTATAAGTATTAGAGTAGAACACAACAAAATAGAAAGGTATGTAAAACGATTAAAATTAATTTTAGTCATTCACGAGACATCACGCAAGGACAGGCGAAACTTCTCGGGGCAGATTTGGCTTGGCTGTCAGTTCTCTCGGTGACATCAACTTGGATGGATATGGAGGTGAGAATGTAAAAAATTATTGACATATTATTGTTGTAAGCAATTTGTATAACGACGCCTACTTCATATTTTATGAATTCATATGTAGAACCACTTTTTAGCGGCTTTAAAACGCGGTTTATACAAATGTTTTCAAGATAATAAGAAATCTTTACCTGTACATGGTAAAATTTTATTACTTTCTTGTATCTGTAATCAATAAACCACTCATGAATACTTAACATAATACGTTTTCTAATAAAGCGTAAATGAGCGTATATATATATATATATATATATATATATTTAGGCGATTCATTTTTATTTGTATAGATATCTATGACGGCTAATATTGATTTAAACTAATAGGGTTCACTAAGAAAACAAACAAAAACAAATAATAAAACTATATTAAGTTATTAATCACGTTAAACACGATAGCCGTGAAGTGCCGGCAGAGTTAAATAGTACCTTCCCCTTTACCAGGTGTCGGAATAGACTAAGGTACCAGAACCAACAGATGGCAGTATTGTAGCTCATATGCATATCCGAAATATTGTAACTTATGTGCACAGGGCGGGGATGGGCAGCAGCTTCCCCTTCGCGAAAGCTGCGCTCTGCGATTGCCACCATGCTTGACCAGCGCGGCAGTTATTGGCCCAATTCCCCATTTCTCGGGGATAGGTGGAGACCTTTTCAGCAGTGGACTTCCGGTAGCTGATATGACGAAACACGTATTGTATTATACTATATCCCATTCCAGATGTAGCTATCGGCGCACCGTACGATGGCGTCAACGGCAACGGAGTCGTCTACATTTACCTCGGCGGAAAGAAGGGAATTTCGGAGAAGGCCTCACAGGTCATCACCGCTGAGCAGATCTCGACCACGCTCACCACCTTCGGCTTCTCTTTGTCTGGTGGGGTCGATTTAGACAGCAACAACTACACTGATCTTGCTGTGGGAGCTTATAAGTCAGACAGCGTCGTTTTCTTGAAGTAAGTTTGCTATATACCTCAATCATACTCATTGAAACAACCGCTATATTTTTTTTTCCAAGCACAAGTGTTGTTATCGTATGCCTAATACTCTGTGCTTAGTTCAAATTCAGTTGGGAATATCTAGATTCTTATTATTCATGGTACTCAGTCAATCAACACTCGCAGAAATATTTCTATTACTACATTTCTCCAGCATATACCAAAATTGGAGGTTATTTCTATTTATTGGCGCAATCGAATAATGAATTTTGCAAGGAATTATGTTTTTATCGCTTAACTCTATTATTACTTCCGATACCTTCTCATTTGATAATGAAAAATAGTAAATCCTTATGAAAGAAGCAGTCTCTGCTACGATGTGGAATTTGAAAGATAACATCGATTTAAAAATACTCATTTTCCCTGCAGATCTCGTCCAGTAGTGAAAGTGATGGCTGACGTTAGATTTATGTCTGAAAGCAAGACAATATCACTCACCGACAAGAGTTGCACGCTCTCTAACGGCTCTAGGGTAGCCTGCGCAGACGTCCTATTTTGCCTCTCCTACGGCGGCATCAATGTCGACCAGCAAATCAGTAAGTAATTCGACTAATATAATAACTACGAGTATATGTACACATATCCAATATAGCCTTTATAATTTAAAAGAGTGATGACGAAAACTAAATTGCAATTCGCAATGCATACACTCATAAACAACTCAAAATGACGTCGTATCTACATATCGATTAAATAAAAACGATAATATTTGACCGATAAAAGAATGAAATAGCTGTAGAGTACCAGCAGAGTAGAATAATACCTCCCCATATACCAGGTGTCGTAAGAGGTGACTTAGGTACCAGAACCGACAGATGGCGGTATACCTATTAGAAACGGTGTAGCTTAAACGCACATGGATGGGGATGGGCAGCAGCATCTCTGTCGTGAAAGCAGTGATCAGCAGTGAACTTCCAATGACTGATTTAAAAAGAATAGTGCGATATGACGAAGTCCAGTTGGACGGTTCGAAGACAAATTGGTCTTCAGACTTATATATGTGTGTATGTGTACTTATATATGTGTATATATAATATATTTAGATTAGTATTCAAAACAGCATTAGTATATGTATTGTTTTTTACAAGCGGAGGGATATACCTGCTACTTGGGTGAGTGGATCGTGTAGCGACAATTGGCAAATCACAAAATTTAGACACACCACTCATACATAGTACGAGTAATTTCATTGTTAATTTCTTTTGTGATAATTTTTCTATTTCAAACGCGACATTACACCTTTGCAATGTTGAAATTAATAATGAAATTATAATTTGTGTAAATAGTACACCACCGGTAGAATTTGGTGTTAGTTTTATAACCACCGATGCACCACGTATTCGTTATTGATGTCAATAGAAAATAATTTTGAAAGAAAAAAGAAATCTCTCCAGTTTTAATTTTATTTTTTCAATATCCCTTGACTAATTACTATCTGACTTCTGAGGACCTATATCGCTGACCGACAATAGCTGCACATTCTTCTGATGCAGCAGTATTAAATATGATTTAACATTGTTGATAGTTCCCGTCTCACATAATAATGTACATTCTAGATTTCGAGGTGACGTTGGATTTGGACTCGAAGCAGATGGTCACCAAACGTTTATTCCTGATGGAGACCAGGGATACCACGTACACCACACACATCCTGCTCACACAGGGCAGGCAGGAGTGCCGAGACATCAAAGTTTATGTCGACGTAAGTTGATTTTAAAGGTATTTTTCGTGCTTTATGCTTCGAAGTTACTTGTTACATGGATGATATTTACTTAAATTTTTGTCGATGTCGACGAATTATGTCGATCTCCAAAGACGTATCATTTGCAGTGTTTTTTCCATCTATCTTTGAAGAAGGTATTAACTTAAATGACTATGACATATTTGGTTTTCTAATTTGTCTAATTAATTTCTTATCAATCTCAACACAAACGTGTAGTCAAATTTCAGTTTTCATATATTCAAACTACTCTCAACAGTTCTCTCAATCTTTAATAAACTATTTAGACCTTAAATATGTTTTAATTTGATTTCTACTTTTGTCGAGTGAATTTCTTACTATTCTTTTGATCCTTAAAATCAATTACTATTCTAGGATTTTTCAATAATGAAACTCTTATCTACAGGAGGAATTCCGCGATAAGCTGACCCCGATCGAGGTGAAGATGACTTACGAGCTGGTGACGCAACCATCAGGCCACGTGGTGCCGCCCGTGCTGGAGCGCACCGAGGGCGCGGAGCCGGCCGACTCGCTTAACATCCCTAACAACTGCGGCCCGGACAACGTCTGCATTCCGGACTTGCGGCTCGTCGTGCCTCCGTGAGTCTTGACACCACCTTATTCTTGTGTGAATACAAGTCTATTTTATTTTCGGTAGCAGTAGAATAAAGAAACAGAGGAATTGAAACTCATGTTTAGCACTGTGAGTTCACACTTATATTGTGACCATCTGTAAATTTCTTGAATGCCGCTAGCGTTGAATTGCGGCCCCTCGATCTTTTGACTATATTATTTTCGGCCCTTTCAATTTATTTATCTATATCGGGCTACACAAAATCTTAGGCGCGAAATTCAGTAAAAAATAATTAATTGCCAGCTTGATGGACTAGAACGATCGGAAGCGTACATGCAACTTACAATTAAGATTTACTCTAAATAAATTTCACTTATTATCTTGGAGGAACCTAAACCTGGACATCCGACTGAGGTATCAATATTAGCGCCACTGGGCTCCTTAAACGACCGACTATCAATTGGAGCATTTGTGGAATCCAATTGCCCTTGAAGCCAATTTGACCGCAGTCATCCGACATCGAAACATTCGCCCGACAGGCCCAGCACCAGCTACATCCTCGGCTCCGGCGACAACCTGAACTTCGACGTGAAAGTGGAGAACGCGGGTGAGGACGCCTTCGAGGCGGCGTACTACCTGCAGATGCCGGGCGGCGTCACGTACGCCAAGATGGAGAGGCTGGAACGGGACGCCGCGGAGGTGGCGCCGGTGTACTGCTCGGTGGAGACGCGCGCCGCCGCCAACACCACGCTCAAGTGCGAGCTCGGCAACCCCATGCCCAGCGGCCAGCAGGTGCGGCACTCCCCGCTACTCTTGTTCTATGACTTAGTCGACGAACTAGCATACAATCCACGTGACACTAGGCGTCACAATAGCCTATAGACACTCATAATATCACAAGGATATCACGCTGACGCTGACGCGTTGGCAAACTTGTAACTTGAATATATTTTGCCACATTTCCTAGTATTTGCACAGTTATTTTTTATTTGGGCCGGTAGACCTTTAAGCATACAGTCCACGTGATAGTAAACGTCACAGCAGCATATAGAGACTCGTAATCCCCCTTTTTTAAACATCGGCCTCCCGCCTATGTTCAGCAGTGGGAGTCCCCCAATGGCTGGTATGGCGATGATGATTTATTTTTGTTTATTAAATATATGTATTTAAGGATTAGATTTGTGATTCCTCAGTTAACTGATGTCCATAACAGAAGTACTTTAATCGGCTTATCACGTTGTCGAGTCAATGTATGAGATGTTGTTGGTATTTATTATTAATTAATTGCCGTGAGGTACAGGCAGAGTAGAATAGTACCTCCCACTGCTCCAGGTGTCGCAAGAGGCGACAAAGGTATCAGAATCGACAGATAGTTTAGTTTTTTTAAAGAGTGACAATAATGTTGAAGTCCAATTGAAATAATTGAAAACATGTTTTCGTATGTTCCATGACCTTGTGCACTATTTCTTTAAGCAATAATATATTACAATTTCGGGGTAAATATAAGTTGTATCAGATGCATTTGCAAATATCTAAGATATTTCCCACTCATCAGGTCCACTTCCGAGTGGTGCTGGAAGTAGACACGCGCGTGACGTCACTCAGCTTCGACATGGTGGCCAACTCGACTAACCCTGAGCTCCGCGGCATGGAGTACGACAATGTGGTGAAAATGAACATCGACGTCGTCATCAAAGCACATCTCAACATTATTCCGTAAGTTTGTTGACTCACTCGTATGTTTGATAACACATGCCTAAATGATATGAATTTAACAACCTTTACAAGATACCTTCATTTACAATGGTAATTATGAAATAAATATGTCTATCTAGCAGCGCCCCAAGGTTTCACTCGCGTTAAGCTGTAGAAAAAACTTAGCAACCACCTAGAGTGGCGTTATTTACCCTTTTCGATAAGTGGGCTATGTATGTTTCTGGACTTATAGTTTAGGCCATTTGCAATACAAAAGCAATGTCATTTATATTATTAATGACTTTTCAAACTTAACTTCATCCCCAACGACGGCCACCCAAGCCGAGGTCGAGTCTCAGAGGCGCCCTCGGGTGATCATCATCAATCCTGCTCAGATCCCGTGAATTCTGAGGGGGAGACCGTAGCTAGCAGGTGAAATCAAGCAATAGGACGCTCTTAAAAGAACAACCTTGTCCCCACTTCCGGTGGCGCTGGATTTGACGTCTGAGTAGTCCAGCAATAAGTTCATCCAAAAACAAATAAAAGAATATTAGTCATTGGCTTACTATGTATTATAAATTCGAAAGTAACTCTGTATGTCTGTCTGTCTGTTAAGCTTTTCCGCTTAAACCTCTCAACCGATTTTGATGAAATTTGGCACAGACAATCTTTAGACCCTGAGAAAGGACATAGCATTTTATTTGAAATAAGGGTTGTAAGGGGTCGAAAAGGGGGATGAAAAGTTGTATGGAATTTTTAAAAGCTAGAAACTTGAAACTTATTTTTAGCCATTCATTCGATGTAATTAAAAATGACATTCAAATTTTATTTAAGTTAAGGTAAAGAGGTATGGTACCCAAAAAACTATTCCACATGGACGAAGTCGCGGGCACAGCTAGTATTGTAATAAATAAATGTATGTTTACACAAAACATTTAAAATTGCCCATTTTACACTAGTATAAAAAAGGAATAACAGCTAATGACAATATTTCATTCCAGGTCATCCGACCCCCCGGAGCTCCACTATAACTCGTCGCTATACCACAGCAAGTGGGTTGAGGAGTCGGAGAGTCGACGGGACGAGACCAAACTCGGGCCGCAAGTCATTCACAAGTACAACATCAGGAACGACGGTCCCTTCACCGTTGAGGAGGCGGAGATCTACCTTATGTGGCCATATCAGACACTTAACGGTAAAAATATTGACATATCATTGTTTGTATATTTTAAGGTCGGCAAACAGGCATACGGTCCGCTTAATGGTAAACGTGACAGCAGCCTATACACGCCCGTGTTATCACAAAGATATCACTAGCGTGTCGCTAACCTTGTCAACTGAAGATACTATGTCACATTTACGCAGTAATTTTACTGCCTTTCAAACCGGAACGCAGCATTGCGAACGCTGCTATTTAGCTGTAGAAATAGGTTAGTGTGATACCAATGCAGATGACCATTGTAAAAGGTCTACCTCTGGTAAAAATTTGTGTTATAATAATAATAATAATAATAATAATAAATTCCCACAACATCTCATACATTGACTTGACTCCGTGGTAAGTCGCTTAAAGCACTTGTGTTACGGACGCCAGACAACAGAGGAATCACAAATATACTACTTAAATACATATATTTTACACCCATACACAAAGCAAACACAAATATCATCATATAAATATTTGCTCTGGGTGGGAATCGAACCCACGACCCCTGGTGCACAAGACAGGATCACTACCATCTGCGCCATCGGGCCCGTTATGGACATAAAATAATAAAAGAATCATAAATAAATCACTTAAACACACATTTGTCACGAGTCTGTTAGCGCATTTGGTAGTGTACCTTACTTGGATGCCAAAGGTTTCACAATCACAAATATAATACTTAAATACATACTTAAGCATAAAAGAAAGAACAAGAAAAATACATTACAAAAAGTAGCTAAAGTACAGATAAAAAATCTAATAATATTTAAACAAGAATGAGAAGAGAAGATGAAGGGCAGTGCCTGCTTCAGCATAAGCCACATGGGTATTGCCAGATACCACTGCAGTGATGGATCTTAACATCCAGAATCAGAACCAACACAAATATACATCAAAAATGGGGGACTAATGGGGTCAAAATAGGAACACTATCTAATGCGCCATCGGTCCTGTCAAAACTACACAAACTTAATTGATTTAATAATATCCTGTATCCGTTGTATTCCAGGCGAGAATCTGATGTATATGCTAGTGCAGCCAGAGACGCTCGGCGAGTTGAGCTGTGACGTGGCGAGGCACATCAACCCCAACGATTTCTACAATCAAGCCTCATATGCCATGTTAACTAAAGAGAGAGAAGGTATAAATATATTTTGATCACAGTGGTGTTGGACGTCCACCCACCACATCGACACAATTTGACTAAAACCGCAGGATCGCGCTTGACTGCAGGCTGCATACAAGTGGAGATTACTTGCAGAGGCATATGCCCATCAGTGGACGTTCTATAGCTGATATGATGATCATAGTGGCGAGAGCGTCCACTTCTGGAGCGTATGCCTTGTTGGAGCGTTATAGGTGTATAAACCGCCTCTGTCGGTTCCTGTCCCAATTACGACACCTGGTACAGAGGGAGGTACTCTGTCGGAACTCCACGGCTTTATATCTATTTATTGTTGCTTCATCTCTGTTTACTAGTGACTCGACCCGACTTTGTCTGGATACATTGTAAAATGTTTCCCATGGATGCCGTTGCCGAGAGAATAAACCCGTTCTTATGTCTTTAAACCTAGAATACACAATTACCATACAAACTTTACAACCCCGTTAGTCCCGTACAATCCTGGACGATTACAAACAGAACAAAAATTATCCCAAGATATCCCATTTTGTGCTAGCAGTCGTTTTTGAGTTATGCGCGTATATAAATTTCAATGATTCAATAAAAAAAATCAAAGCCAATATATGTTTTTTTTAGATATTCAATTAGGCCTAACCACAGATAATTTTGAATAGTCAAAAAAGTCCTCCGACGAATCTACAATGCTGTGATGCGCTGATTCACGAAAAATCCATAATTTCATCATTAAAAAAATCAAAGTCAAAATATATTTGAATTTTAAATTAAGCTTAACCACAGACACTTTTTAATAATATTAAAAAAAAAACAATAAATCTCCTGACTCTATGACGATGCGCATAGAGTCACATAAAAATCTAAATCTTTATTCATATAGAATTCCTTTAGTTGAATACATTATGGTGATAATATAAATATACAAAATATATATGTAAGAATGCATCGCAACGACCCGATCGTCGCTAAACAAAGTTCAACAAACCAGAACCGGCGTACCCGTGTGATAAGAAAAACGGTATTTACACTGCATTGCAAAACATTATTCAACGCTTTTTATCTCACACTAGCTTTTGTCCGAGACTTTGTTCGCGTTGTAGTTAAAAATCTTTGTAGTTTAAGTACATTGGTTAGGTACTGTTTTAGGTCCATTAAAGAATAGTGTGACAAGATCGATGTGGCGGAAAAGATGATGTTGTAATAACAATAGAAAAAGGAATATTAAGATGTATTTGACATGTAGAAAAGACGGATGAATGAAGAATAACTACACAAATATATAGAGCGGAAGCGAATGAAAGAGTTAGTATTAGTATTGTTCTATACAGATAAAATGTGTCAAAAAAGTACCACTGGCTCTTCCTAGAGTCGTGTAGGTTCCAACACTGACATATGGTTGTGTATGTTGGGTATAGCAGAAAAAGCACGCGAGTAGAATAAACGCTGTTGAAGTGAGAACACTTTTTAGTATGTATGGTGAGTTTGTGAAATATACAGAAATAGTGTGATAATGTGATAAATAATGTGATAAGAATGTGATGAAAAAAATAATGTGATAGTGAAATGATCGATGTAAGAGATGATGTTAAGACAACAGTAGAGAAAGGTATGTTGAGATGATTTGGACATGTAGAAAGGATGGACGAAAGTTCAATGACTACACAAATATATAGAGCGGAAATAAATGGAAGAGTTTGCATTGGACGACCTAGGCGATCATACCTTAAACAAGTGGAATAGGTATTAAAGAAGGGACAGGTCAGAAATACTAAAAATAAACCAGCGTATAAGAAAGAAAAGTAAAAGGAAACAAGAGAGGTATGCCAAGTTCGTGGAGTGGAGATCCATCTTTTCTGCCTACACTGATCGGACACAAGTGTGATTTATATGTATGTATTTGGAAATTAAGAATATTATTAGGTAAAATTTATGTGTAACTCTAGACTATCAATAATCTCTTTTAGCCAGTCGCGCGTGACAGAGTAAAAAACATGCTTACATACTCACAATTAATGAATTATGATAAATATCACATTAATGAAATGAAAGACCACAAATGACGTAACAATTTTTTTTGTTTATAGCTATGATGAACACCGATCTTTATTCCGGTCAACCAATCAACATCGGCGGCGGGTACTACGCTACAGGTAATTACAAATCCATTTCATTGAAACTGCTTCGGAATTAATTGAATTGCTGACAATGCTAATTTTGGATAATGATTTGTTAGCGCCAACGCCTGTAAATAATCCAATAACCAACCTCTAATGGAACCTCCATCGATGCCCGTTTTATTGCAGTTTCTATTCTAGTGGCTCGCGTTATTGGCTGTGAACTTAGTTTTGGAACCTGTCTGTTTTATATTAGGCCGCACAAAAATAAATTTGTTCAATTGACTTTTATAACCCCATAATAACATCAAGGTCATCGGCCATTTGAGTAATGTAGAGATTGTAGTGCCTTAAATATAGCTTGAATATCAACAGCTGTCAATTTAATGACTTTTTGTGTTAATTTTATGATGATTTTATATAATTAGTTTTTATATGTAAAACCTTCGTAATATAAAAAATATTGATATTGTTTATATTATGAACGAAATTATATATGCTTTTAATAATATATTATGTATATATAGTATAGTAAATAAATATTTATAGACAAAGTATTATTTGTTTTGACGATGTCAACATATATATAAAATAACAATATATTTTTAAATTGAGATTGAATTAATCAATTATTTAAAAATAACCTGACTCCAAGATAAGTCGGTTAATACACTTGTTAATACACTTAAAACGGACGCAAATAATATATACACCACTCAATAACATGTAAAAAACTCATTATAGAGATATTTGTCTTGGGTAAGATCGAACCCTAGGCCCACTAAATAGGGACACTAGCGCATGCACCATCAAGCTCGGCAAAGCGCGGCCATCAGTTTAAAGACTTACTATGTTTACAGCCACAAACACCGGCGGAAGCCAATCCTCAGACTGGATTGAAAACTCCAGCCGCCGGTACGGAAGCAGCCAGTCATCCTCAAATAGTTTTCACACTCACCAGTCTGGTGGAAGTCAATACGACAACAGACAGTCCAGCTCTTTTGGTGGCCACGCGTCAGGAAGCTCTGGGGGCACAAGTTCTCACAAATACAATAAGAACTGGGCCGATTCGTATGGTGAAGACTTTACTGTGGAACAGCAAGAGGAGAACAGGAGAAGGCAGGCGGCAGCTGAGAGGAATGCTGCAGCTAATGGTGGTGTGGTCACCAACCAGGTAGTCCGGATGCGGAACAGGACTTACGTTACTGATGGCCAGGGGAACATCATATCGAAGACGGAGACGAGCACGGAATATGGAACGCTGGGCCGTGAAGGAGAAGCTGGTAGCTCTTTCAATGCGTAAGTAAATAATTGATATTTAGATATAGGTACATTTACAATACGTTGATGAATATATACATAAGTATATTATATATACATGAATAAAAGCAAATTCTGACGGTATGTTCTGACCTATAGTTTATGATTAAACTGGCATCGCTATGCGGATTTTCCCGGGTAGTTCCTCCTCGCGTGGGAATATATAGATGTTACTTTATCAGGTTAGCCATTGGAAGTCCACTGCTGGACTTAGGCCTCCACAAGAAGGAGAGTTTTGCCCAAATTTGCCGCGCTGAGCAAGTGTGTTGGCAATCGCAGAGCGCAGTTATCGCGACGGGGATGCTTCCATATTTAGATTACATTGATGATTATACAAGTGTATTATATACACATAGGAATTGAAATGCCGTGGGGTACCGGCAGAGTAAAATAGTACCTCCCCCTGTACCAGGTGTCGTAAGAGGCGACTAAGGTACCAGAATCGACGGATGGCGCTTGTCTAGCGCGGCAATTATGGACAAAAATCCCCCTTTCTTGGGGAGGCCTTGCATATGTTCAGCAGTGGACTTCTAACTGATATGATGATGATGAACTGAAACAGTATCAATAGTCGGTAATAAAACTAGTATCGCTTTGCGGATTGATCCGGGAAGTTCACACTTCCCGTGGGGTTATAGATGTTACTTGCTGATAACTTTCCATTATTGAAGTAGTAAGCATTGAAGCAATAAGCGTACATAGTTCCATTTTATGTAGAGATCTTATTCTCGTAGTGCCCGCGACTTCGTCTGCATGGAATAGTTATTTTAGCGGGTATAGTATCCTTCCCCGATAAATAGTCTATCCAACACTGAAAAAAATTTCAAATCAGACCAGCGGTTCCTAAGATTAGCTCGTTTAAACATACAGACTTCAGCTTTATAATATTAGTATAGATATTTTAATCGGTGAATAGGTGAAAATGTAGTTTTTATTAAAATCGGTCGATAAATCTTTGTGTAAAATTGTAATAAACAAACAACTTCAGCTTTCTTACAAATAGAAGAAAGGAAATGAACAACTGCGTGCTTTTCAGTTTTCAGTATTTACAAAAGTCTTGGTAGAAAAATGGTAGTGCAATAAAAAGAAGATGCAGGTTTGAGTCCTGCCGCAAGCCTGAGACAAGTTAATTATTATTTGTCTAAAATTATCAAATCTCTCTTCCACAACAATATTCACTACAAGGCAATATTTCCTTTAGGGAGCTTCCATTATCCCTATCCCTTAGAGAGGATCAATTTTAGGGCACCGCATTTTACTCAAACATAGAGATCATACAAAGATTCTAAAATAAAGCTCTGCGTATGATAACCAATGAATGTTCCCTGATTCGTGCCCAACGAGATTTTGCACCGTGACCTTTGCACGTATACCCACTGTAAGGAAGGAAATTAAACGCTATACTAAATACTACAAAGAACGGATTGAACATCATCCAAACACCCTGGCACGGCCATTAATGGAGAACCACAACAATGTCGTTGATTAAAACGCAAAATACCTCAAGACCTAATCCAATCACAGTTGTATAACTGTGTGTACAATGAGGATGTGACATAGGTCATATACCGAGCACGTCAGCACCAACCTGAACTGCTAAATGTCCCACGAAGGGAGGAGATAGTTTGTAGTAAATAAATAACAACAAGAAAATTCTTCCAATAAATGTTTATTGTTTCCAGTTATGCTAACCGACGATATGGCGGTGGTTCAGACCAAAGTTCGTCCCAGAGTTCCTACCAATCCTCCAACAAGTTCGCCCAGGGCTCGCAAGGCCAACACGCTCAAGGTTCCGGTCAAGCCTTCGTCCACGGCTCCTGGGGAACCACGGAAACTATCAACTCTGACATTATGAACGCGGGCTCCGCCACCTTCCGGGGCTCCAGTTCAGTGACCAACGTCGGCGATGAAGACGACGACCTTGAAGGCTTCGCTGCGAACGCCGCTCTGAATCCCAACAATGAATTTAGATATGGAATAGCCGAAGTAACCGGCAATCAGGCCTCGGGACACAGCGGTCAACAGTCTGGTGGTGGTTACCAACAGAGCGGGCATCAGCAGGGTGGTTTTCAATCTGGAGGTAGCTACCATTCAAGCGGCGGTTACCAGGGAGGAGCTAGTTACCAAGGAGGCGCTAGTTCCCAATCTGGTGCCGGTTACCAGGGCGGTGCGAGCTATCAAGCCAGTAGCGGCCAATCAAACCATGGGCACAATGCGAGAACTGGTGGCGGATACTCTTACTCTTCCCAATCTGGTTAGTACAATTGTTACTTTATATTTATATTATTTGACGGGCCCGATGACGCAGTCTTGTGCGGCTAAGACAGTTCGATCCCCACCCAGGACAAATATTTATACGATGGTATTTACGTTTGTTATGCGTCTGGGTGTTAAGTATACGTATTTAAGTAGTATATTTTGATTCCTCTGTCTCATGTCCGTGACACAAGTGCTTTAAGCAACTTATCACAGATATATAATATAAATATATATATATATATATATATATATATATAA